>QKQZ01024409.1:0-10400 GCA_003595255.1 Solenopsis fugax | reverse complement strand
TAATATTTTAAAAATATTTAAATCTTTATTCAAAATATTTTAAAAATATTGTGTGCTGTATGGGAGTTGCCTGTACCGCCATAAACCTCTTAAAGCGGCATCCCATTATTTATCGAAAACTAAACAATACACTGTATTAATACTGATAGAAACATGATTTGCTAAGGTAATTAATCCTTCGTAGGTACTCATATTTTTACTTACTTTGAAGATACACTTGGATTTTGTTCAATCCAATTTTTTTACCATTTTAAACTTTTAAAATACCTAAAAACGTTCGAAATTGCTTTTCAATATCTGTTCTACATTACCAAATAGTTGTTGAATTTAAATGTTAAAATCACTATTTAATAAAAATTAAAATTTGTGTTAAGATAAGAAAAAATAAAAATTTGTTTAAAATTGTATAACTTACAATTAGCTATAAATAAATATTAAAAAATTCATGTATACTTCTATATTTTAGATTATAACCTGAAAAAAATGCAGACGCATTTTTGTCTAAAGAATATGATTATTTTAACACTTAAAAGTTAAGCAATTTTATAAGGGTTTATGTATGCAATAAATATAAGAAACAAGATATTTTTAAAATCAATATTTATTATGAAAATACATTTACAAAAATACATTTACAAAAAGCAATATTACAGACATATTTTAATAACATGTAAATTATTAGAATGTTATAGAACGTAATTATGACTAATGAATGCGATATTTATGGCACACTGGTTTCGCGCAAAACACACAATAAAAGTTTCATTATTTTCATTAATCGAAAACAAAATAGTATGCCAGTATTGGTAACGTGTTTCTTATCTTGATCTACACTCATTGTCAGTTAAGAGGAACATGCAGTAGAAAATCTGAGCAAAATTTTAAATGAATCAAGAACTGTTTGCAATGTGTAAATGAAGACAAGATTTTAAACTTAAATTTATATTCGAATAATATTAAAATATAATAAAATTTTTGAATTATACAAAAGATATTTTTATTAAGATTATTAAATTTTAATGATATAAGGAATGAATATTTTAAAAATATTTAATTTATGAATTTTATTAAAAGATTAGATGTTAATTCTTTGTAAATTATATCTTTAAGCACATTTTATTTAAAAATTAATTTTCAGAAATAACAATGGAAATCAAGAAATGTGCATTTTTAGGTTAATTTGATCGCAAACACGAATTAATAAACTTCACAACTTTTCCATTATATAACTTACCTTGAATTATTTTCACTTTAGTAAGATGAATTTTGATAAATTTTCTTTTATAATCTTTGTCTTTTATGATGAAGTTTATTAGTTAAATAAAATTTTGTTTCAAGTACAATTATTAAATACGTTCGTTTACGCAATTACGAGCAGAGCATTTAGAACAGGATCTCTGAGATAGTTGCCGAGATAGGATGTATCCAGTAAACGAACGGCCAACTGCGCTAGAATCGCTTTCGCACAGTAAACGATCTACGGCAGTGACTGCATAAATGTACCCTATGATTTTAACGTCATCCTTAGTTATAATGGACAAAGGATTAAAAATAGTAATAACGCAATTACAAAGACAGGTAAAAATTATTTAATACATGCAAATGGCTGAATGATATACTCCTTCAGACAACAATTGTAGTTATGTATTATTATAATCTTATCTTTTTATACAGAAACAGTTTGTAGGAAGGGAGAGTAGTTTATAGCTGGGTTAGGTGTTTATACGTGCTTTAAAATATAAATAATCTACATTGCGTGTGTACAATGTAAACTATAATAAGTTTCACGTGTCATTTATGTAAACAATTATTAATCAATGGATAATAGAAAGTTTAGATATTATCAGGAATAATAATGCTATATTCCATTCTTTATTTTTATTATTACAAGTATATAGTATATTTTTATTTTATCAACACTAAAGTCAGATATTTATAATTTTATAACTTAATTATTTTCTCTGTATTGTGTTTTCCAGTTTATAATAATTTACATTGCTTGTTTGCATGAAAAAGATTCGTGTAAACAATACGTAAATAATCCATGTAGACATAATCTTGAAATTTAAGGCATAATCTTGATTTACACATTGGCTAAAATATATATAAGTACTCATTTTACAATTTTATCTATTTTTTTCTATGTTTTTCTTTCTTTTTGTCCTTCCTATGTCTAATATAACAGATTATCATACAAAATACTCGCATGAATTCACTTTATGGCATAATATCGAATTATACTGTATAGAAAATACATCGCATAAACTTGCTTGATATAATTTGACATCATCTTTAATACATACACATATACATACATGCACTTGGTTACACATTTTTCGAAATACATTAATTTTTAATATCAATATTAAACCACTCGAAATTAAAAATAAATATCATAATTTATTTGCATATTAAATCTTTTATGGTTATATGTAGGAGCAGATTTGATTTTTGACAATATATAGCATAATTTTTTGAATCTTT
The DNA here is from genome assembly GCA_003595255.1 of Solenopsis fugax. Classification (NCBI taxonomy): domain Eukaryota; kingdom Metazoa; phylum Arthropoda; class Insecta; order Hymenoptera; family Formicidae; genus Solenopsis; species Solenopsis fugax. Next base: position 7,916 of record QKQZ01024409.1, on the reverse strand, counting down.
TATGATCATAAATATATAAAAATTCTATAAATTGTAATATATATCAGATAACGTTATTAGTATTAGCATTAGAGTATTTAATAATGAGTATTTATTAATGTTAAATTTAAAAAAATTGTAATGAAATAAAATGTGATAAATAAACTTGTTTCTTTGATGATTTTTTTCAATTTTGTTTGAGACAATACAATACATTTGAGGCGAATATTATTCTTCTTGTTTTCGCTGAAAATAAATGTATCAATTTTTCTAGAATTTCTCTCTTTATAAGTTGTATAATATAATTTTCATAAGAATTAATCGTGCTATAGACTTGTATGTATATATTTTTGTATTTCCATTGCGTGTCCTTGTTTTTGCTTTTGTCTTGCTTTCATTTATTTTATTGCTATGTGATTCCAAATAAATCGAAACAAAATCCAAATTTTATCTTAATAGGAACAAATGGGATATTAAAGATTTGAATAGAGAATTATAAATTGAGCAGGGAAAACATTTCAAGTTATTTTATATTCTTCTCGTATTTTTAACATTTTTCTTCACGCTGATTTCTAACTATTATTTTTTATATATTGTGATAATAAGCAAAGTAAATAATACGAAGAAGGCACTACGTTCATCCATAATTTTACCTTTGTCAATAGGATAGTAATGTTTACATATAAATGTTATTGAAAAAAGTATGTATTAAAGGGATTCCAAACTAAATTACCGACATTTTTCTATTAGAAGATATTTGAATTGGCTTTATAAAGTTCAAAAGTTTTTATACAAAGTATACACAAAAATAGAGGAAGAATTTTATGTTAATTACAAAAAAATTTTTAACTGTAACTCAGTATATAGGATCTTTTACATTTGAGTTGAACGTGATCTATAGTGCATAAAAGCTTTTTGTATTATTTTTGTCTTAAATTTATTTCTAAAATTCCTGAATTTATTTCTGCCCATATGTTATAAAATACTCAGTATATATATTAAAAATATTTTTTGGTTATTAGCATAAAATTGTCTTTTATCCTCTTCATTCTTGTGCATATTTTAAGGAAAATTTTATACAATACGAGCTAAAAGTTATCGTTTAAGGCGATGCTGGAGTCGTCTGTATACGCGGATCAACAAATCTTTTTATTAAAGACACGGATTGAAAAATCCTCTCACAGAATGAAAGTACAGACAATAACGAAGGCCGCTGTATAAAATTTGATATAAAAAACGAAAAAAATTATAAAAATATAGTTATGTTAGTCAATATTTGCTACGCATAAAAATTTGAGACTTTGTACGTACAAAATAAGCATGGTCCGACCTCGGAATTACAACAAAGAACAATACTGTGCTTTTAGAATGAGGCTAGAAGCTTTAATATAAGAGAATTTCTGCTTCAGAAATTTCATGTGTAAATTGGTGTGCGGAAGCAGTTTGAATAGTAACAAAGCAATAATTGTGTAACATGATAATTGAGAGATCTTGCATTAGATGGCGCTAAAGTCGAAGAAGAAGGACAGATTAGTGCGTTTGCCAACGCTAGCCTAGTTCCCTTACTCTTCGTCTTGCACGTGCACGCGCGCAACCGCGAATCGCTCGACTTTCCGTCGAAGAAAAATCTGCAATACCAACGTCGAGTGAGTTCCACTGTCACTCCAGCACCGCCTTAAAAACTGAAGGCTTGTCTAGGTTTATTCTTCTTTTTTTTAATCAACAGCACAAATTTTGATCGCGCATGCCCGAATTTTAGCACTAAAACTAGTTGCGAAGAACAAAACATTGAAAAATTTGATTTCTAATGGTTTTTGTAGCGAAAATTACTATATTTTTCTGCGGTTTTAAATAAATAACTTTTAAACAAATAAGTGGATCTAAATAAACTTTCGCATGAATATTAATTGGAATTTCATTAGTATACATAATTACACACACACACACACACACACATATAACAATGTTTCTGAAATACCGCATTGTAATATGCAGGATTATGCAATGTAGCTGGAAGATCTTGTGCGGTATGGGACACAAGACAAGTAAACTTGTTGCTTTATTGGTTTGCCATCGAATGTACGCACTTTACCTACTTACTTGCGATTTAAATATTGCAAAGCAAATTCATTATTTTATGTTTAACTTAATTTTGCATAATCGTTAATATTATGATTTCGCTGAGTCCTCGAAGCGACGAATTGATTTCGCAATGTAGCGATCGCATTTGCGTGAGAATAAATAGTAGTAGGAAGAGAGGCAGAAGAAGGAAACGAGGCTTATTGATTTCTAAAAATAAAGTCGATATGAAAATTTGATCGGGCAAGGGAGCGGGGTTTTGAAGGAATGTATGTACAGACATGTTTTTATACGCTGGCCGAGCAACGCAATATAACTTGTGTGAGTCGAGCGACGTCGGGCAGACTGCGTTTAAACGACGAGATACTCTCTGGTGATGAAGCTTTATAATGTTGCATTACACACTTTTCTGCGTGAACGCTATAGATTTGCTACCGATTCGGCATATTCTTCAATTCCACAGAAGCATCTGTTTGTCGAAGTTATCATGTCCTCCTTTGCATTTGTGATGGCTCTCTTGATCAGAGTTGTGTTGCTTCTTCAACAGCCTTTCTCCTTTTGTATTTTGTATCGCAAGAACCTTTCTTGCAAACCACAAACATAGTTGCGATATATAATATAAATGCAAAATATATGTACATGTTATATAGCAGTTATAATACATACCCATACAGCACAGAAGCTTGCAAAAATATTGTTGCAATATTGCTGCAATGATGTAATATTGCTACAACATTGCAACAATGTTGCTGCAAGCTTTGTACTGTATGGGATAACTGCCATATAACATAGATGTAAAATTTACGTATACGTTATATAGCAGTTATATCTGTGTTTGCTTATTTTGGCTTAGCTAAGTATTTGTCGTTCTTGAGCACGTAGAGAAGAGCGCGGGTTTATAGAGATACTAGTACTCAGCATAACTATATCTCTAATGATATTAGACGTTTTTTCATTAATATTATTCTTTAACAAGTTTACTGATTTTAAAAAATAATCTAGTAATTCTGATTAAAATAATAAGTATTATAGGAGGAAAGTGAAGAGAAGAGTGATAGTAATTTTTTTAAATATTCAAATGAAATGAAAAGAGCTTTATATGCCATACATAAATGTAATAAAGAACAAATACGGTTAAAAAGTTGTTTTCTGCATATTTGCTTGCTTACTGTATATATATCGCAAGTACGCCAAAAGATTGTATATTATTTGATATGTACATTTGCTTTTATTCCATCACTGCAGAAACATTTTAATAATCCATGTCATTTAGTCATATCAGTTTCATGTTTTATACACTTTTCAAAGCAGAAAAAAAAAAGATCTAAAAAAATTCATTTTTCAATTATCATAGAATTGTGTGAAAACGCAAATATAATATTATGAGACGTAATTTATTAAATGTGAAATATTTTATAGACGTGTTTCTGTAGACTAACCTTTTTTATGAAAAAAAGTTTAAATAAACTTTAGAGGCATGTGATGATCTTATATTCTTCGCAAAAATCAATAATATGTAGTAAGAATGTTTGCTAAGAGGCGGGTGTGAATAAATCATATTAAATACAAAACTTCGATATGTGAAAACACAATATAAACAATCGAAATGTCTAATAATCGATTATAGCTAGATGTTAGTACTATATGATCGATTGTTAGGCGTTTTGTTTCTTTATATTGTGGTATCACACATCACAGATCAAAATTATCTATTTAATATAATTTTTCCTTAAAGTTTTATATGCCAAATAATTATACATATTATGTAAAATAATCATAATTTTATTTAAAAAATGGAAATATTCTTCATATCACCTTAAAAAATCGATCTTTAAAAAAATTGATTATAGCCTTATTTGTCCTTTTTTAGACAAGACAGATTTTGATTGGAACATTTTTTTATAAAACTCATTATTTTTTTGAAATATTTAACATATTCTTAGAGATAAGAATTTATATAATAAATAAATATATATATACATATATATATGTATATATACACATATACAGGGTGACCCGAAATTTAAGCCTATGCTCTCGTGGGTTGATAGAGCAAGTCAAATTGAGAAGAAAAGTTCTTTATCATTTTTCAAAATTTGCAATAGTTACCGAGATAAAAATTAGTTAAACTCGGCAAAACTGCTCTTTTTTATTACATTTTCTTGTAGTCGGTCTCGAGAACTTTTTAAAACACTATAAGAAAGTTATTTTTTATTAAGTACTTTCCGAGTTGTGAGGCTTGAAAACTACAGTATGCTGTAACTTTCAAGCCTCATAACTCGGAAAGTACTTAAGGAAAAATAACTTTATTATAGTGTTTTGAAAAATTCTTGACACCAGCTATCAGATTCTGGAATCAAAAGTAAGGTGTTCTGTTTAACAATATCGACGTGAATTTGATCTGACCTTGGCAATGCCACTCAAGGTCAAATTAGATCAGTAAATAAATATTTTTATACCCTATAACTTTTGTCTGAAACACTTTTCTGTAAAACTTATATTTTCTAAGTTATTTAGGTGTCTATTTACTTTTTCTCCACCCTGTATATGTATATATGTATAACATGAACTATAAAGTCTTCTTTTAAAATCATACGGCATAATAAAGTTTATTATTACATATATTAAATGTATATGTACTTATGTACATATATATTATTATAAATTACGTATTATAACAATTTGTATATCTCGTTTTCTACTAAATCAAATATTTCCTTTGTTTGATATTTACAATGACTTCTTCGATACGAATAAAATTCATTGTTGTGTGATTTTAAAAGAAAAATAATTGATGTTATACATATATAGTTACATACGCGCGCATATACATTTGATAATAAGTGTATATTAATATGTATGTATATACGTACAGAATGTCTTATTTTTAAAAATATGTTTAAATATTTTAAAAACAGCTTGTTTCATAAAAAATGTTTACTGTGCTACGTGATTTAAAAAAAACATTTATATTTGATATTACTAATGTCAAGATGTCTAGGTAAAATCGCATTTTAATTTCAAATATTTTAGCAGAATTTCGTCTATCACTTGTATAATAATATATGATGTTATAACAGTCCGTATGCTCTTTAATTGAGAAATCCAACAAAGCTCAATTATTACCTTTCGTTTTGTTCAGGCATAGACGATAAGGGTAATAAAGCTTATATCTATTAAAAGTATTTCTTTTACATACTCGTATATTTAGGCTGTGTTTGCTTTGGCGCTCACAGCACCTGCAAGTATCATCTATCTTTGTTAAATATTTGATAAACAAGGTTGAAATTGCTTACAACGCTGCGAGAGTCAAAATAACCACATTCGTTGTTATCACACGTATACAAACACATGTGCATACTTGTAGGTAGGGAAGAGGGGGAGAGAGAGAGAGAGTGTGTGTGCGCGTGTGTGTGAGAGAAAGAGAAAAAAAAGAAAAAAAGGAAGAGACACAAAGAAAGATAGAAAAAAAGAGGGCAGTTATAGAAGAATATTGGTGGTAAGGATATAAATGTGTAAAAGGAAAATAGAAAAAGATGAGAGGGAGGGATAGAAGGAGAGAAAGAAAGAGAAGAACTTCTCATTCCATCCTCTTCTTTCCCCTCTATTACCCTCCCCTTCCTTTTCCACCTTTTCCCTCTTTTTCTCTCTCTCTTTCCCTTTCTTATTTCCTCTCTCTTCGCTTTTCTCTCCTTCTGTCTCTTTCTCCTTCTTTCTTTTTCTTATTCACTCAATGAAAACAAATAACGAGAGATATTAAAAGAGGGGGATCTATTTTACTCATAGATCAAATAGCTCGCGATTAATTAGCTTTGTTTGATCTGTTCGTCCGTCGCTTTTTCAGGTGATAGCTGTGATATCAATACTCTTTATTGTGCTTTCAACGATAGCACTAACTCTCAACACCATTCCTAGTATGCAAGTAAAGGATATAAATGATGAGAAGGGCGTCCAAGACAATCCGCAGCTCGCTATGGTGGAGGCTGTGTGCATCTCCTGGTTCACTCTCGAATACTTGCTTAGGTTCAGTGCCTCGCCGGATAAATGGAAGTTTTTCAAGGGCGGTCTTAACGTGATCGATTTGTTGGCGATACTACCATACTTCGTATCTCTCTTCCTGGTCGAAACCAACAAAAACGCGAACGACCAGTTTCAGGACGTGCGCAGGGTAGTGCAAATCTTTCGTATAATGAGGATCTTGAGGATCCTGAAGTTGGCTCGCCACTCGACCGGGCTGCAGAGCCTCGGATTCACTTTACGTAACTCGTACAAAGAGCTAGGGCTATTGATGCTTTTTTTGGCGATGGGTGTCCTCATATTCTCGAGTCTCGCCTATTTCGCTGAGAAGGAGGAGCCCGGGACCAAATTCATAAGCATTCCAGAGACCTTCTGGTGGGCAGGCATCACAATGACCACCGTCGGATACGGCGACATCTACCCTACGACCCCGCTCGGCAAGGTGATCGGCACTGTGTGTTGTATATGTGGTGTCCTGGTAATCGCGTTGCCCATTCCCATTATCGTCAACAACTTTGCCGAATTCTACAAGAATCAGATGAGACGGGAGAAAGCTATCAAGAGGCGAGAGGCCCTTGAGAGGGCCAAGCGAGAGGGCAGCATCGTGTCTTTTCATCACATCAACTTGAGAGACGCTTTCGCCAAGAGTATGGATCTCATCGACGTCATTGTCGACACCGGTAAGCGACGGACCAATATATGTACGCGAAGGATACGATCTATAATCTGTTCCGCGCTATGATGTATTTACCTAGCAAAATCGATTTTGATCCAAGAGATTATCATCTCTCATCTATTAACCAATTTTTGAAGTGACATTACTATTTCTTATGTATGTGTTTCTATTATTTCATTCTCTTTACTTTCCTTCAATCCTGTCAATAATAATATTCCAACAATAAGATGAAGTGATTGGTACAATCTGATTCTATTGTTACAATATAGTTAATCCTTGAGACTGATCGAGATCTCTACGGTTATAAATTAATCTCAATACGGGATATTTATAAAACCATCATTGTTATAGAACTCTTCGCGGTTCTGTACGTACTTTAATTAAGGCTCAGTGCGGGAGCAAGATGAAGGGCATGTCAACATGCAGAATAAAAGACGTCTCCTTTCCCCTTTTTTTAGAGTGCTCAATGTTATCAACTTTTGAATAGAGTAATGTATGCAATGTATACCGCCCGATAGTCTTTCCCGCTTATTTTGTGTAGAAATATGAGGTTTCTACATAGGGTAAGATTGCCGAAATCGCACCACTTTTAACATAAAGGCTTATAACTAAGACATTATGAGGAATATTTTTAATTTTCTTACGTCATAATGAAGTACAACATTTCTCCTTTCATATTTATTGTTTTCAGAATTTTATGTATTGTCATAAATTTTTAAATGACGATTTTCAAGAAGCCTTTAAATAGTGCGATTTAGGCAACCGGTCGCCTAAATCGCATAACAGGTTAATATTATTTTTCCTGAGGTAAAGCGGTACTTTTTCTGCTAGATTCTTTCTTCTTGAGCAAAAATGCGTTAGATAAGTATAATTTTATTAATATTAGAGATAAATACTGTAAATTAAATATAATTTCCGTCAATGTCATTATTTTAATAAACTTTTCAATAACATTGCAATAACATTGCTGCATTACGGCATTGTTACAATGTATGCTCTGTATAATTATTATACTTGATTTTATCAAGAGACGCGGTCGTGTATCGAGCCAAGTGAAACGCGTAGCGAGAGACCGCGTCTCTTTACACGAGTCAGCGACTTTCGAGCATTCAAGATTATCATATCTCAATAACGGCTGAATCGATCAAGTTCTGAGTAATCTCAA
>QKQZ01024405.1:0-38420 GCA_003595255.1 Solenopsis fugax | reverse complement strand
TTAAGTTAATTATTATATGAAATATATAATAAAGTAATATAGGTTAATAATAAATTAATAAAGAAATATAAATTAGAATTGTTTTTTATGTAGAAATATATTTTTCTTTTATAATTTTTTTCTCTTACATAGATAAATTTTTAACTTGGGAAAAACATTAATAAATTAAAGTTTATGAGTTTCAAAAATAGTTAAAGTTCAAAATTAAATCATTAAAAATAAATTAAATTAAGTTAAAAGTTATTAATTTTTTAACTTTAATTGTTATTTAACTTTTTAACTAGTTACTATTCAACTATGATAAAGTACTATACAAGTCGGTTCTCCTGCATGTGATTTCTTAAATATTTGTTTATGCAATTTTCTTTTGGCAAAAAAAAATACAACCCAAAAAAGGGTTGATGTATTAGTTTGGTTGGTAGATCAATTTGTAAATTGTAAGGAATCGATTAATCTTACTCTAACCCAAGTTGAATGTATATATTTAATTTTAAAAAATTTCAATAAAATAGAATATATAATTTTAAAAATTAAAGAGAAAACAGTACAAAATATGGAAATTTTATTGAAATAAAAAAATGTTTAATGTACAAAAATTTGGCACTGCCAGACCTCTAAATATAATTAAGTTGTAAAATCTATATCGAATAAAACTAATAAGATTTAAGTAAGAAAGAAAAGCATATAAAGCGTATAATAAAAACGATTATGCAAAGTAAGTTTAATTTTTTTTTTAGCATTTAAGTAACATTGTAAGTGATTATAATTAGCTTACTTACTATAATGACTGTATTTTACAACCTTATTTAGAGGTTCCTAGGACGTTCTCAAGACACGTCCTTAGGAACTTTTATAAGAGTAAAACTTTTACATGAACTTTTGTTAGTCATTGTATAATGTAATTATATATTCCTTCTATATATTGTTTTAACTTTGATTTTTATTTGATTTTTATTGATTCAAATCCAAAGAAAAATGTTTTGTCAAATTAAATTATTTGAAGAACTTTTATTTTTAAGAAATAAAGATATAAAAATATGAACATATTGTTTTTATATCCTAAATTGTTTTACTGAATAGCTATAATATTTTAAAATTACCTAGCCACATCATATATGTATAATTTTATCTTTTATTCAGATAGATCTAGATTAATTCGAATTATTTTTAAAAATCATCCTTATCTTATCTAAGATATATTTATTTATAATTTATCTTATTTTTATTTAGATAATTTTAAATTATCTAAGCGCAATATTGCATATAAAAAATTGTAATTTGCAGAAAATGAATGAGAAAAACAAAATAATAAACACATAAAGCAGATTTATACATATATAACGAGAGAAAAACTAAAACACTTCGAACCGGCGTTGTAGAGCGTTAATGACTCGTTTATAGGTAACAACAACAAACGCCACGTGATAAGAAGCGACGCGGCAGCCAATCAAACACTTCTCCGGAAAAACAGAGAGATGATTGGTTCGTCGTTTCTATTGGCCTTCCGTTCTACATACATGTAAAAACATCAATGCAACGTTCAGTGCGTTCAGCGCACAGCGCCTTCAACGGCTAGTTTTGGTTTTACTTTGATTAATTTCCGAAAGAGTCGCACTGGTTGAGGCTTGAGCAGGCTTGAGGCGTGAAGCGTGAATAGGATTGAACACGTTTTACTCTGAAATTATTTGAGTACTGATGCGGTTAACCTTTGTGTTTTCATAGTATTACATTTTTCAATGCATCAACTTTGATTAAAAAAACGTCCGAATTTATACTTCTCTAGCCAAATTAAACTCGATTCGAGAATTGATACCTAAAGAAGGAAAACGTGCAGTCCACGTGCAGCTTCATTAGACTACGTACTGTTCAGTAGTATCAGTACATACAGTATCTTGCTGGAGACAGATATTAAACTTTCACAAAATGTATCTCATGTATTACCTGGACGATAAGGGAAACCGAGTGTATACTTTACAAGTAATATACTGCATAATATGTAATAGAATATATTACACAATACCTTAACAATTATTGCAATATACATATTAAATTATATTAACACAACATAATGAAATACATGTTTAACAATTGCTAAATTTTTGTAGAAAGTAGACCCTAATGGAAAGCCAACCTTGTCTGCACATCCAGGTGAATTGTTAATATATGTTTACTTTGTGCATTCTTTACCTAGAATAATTGCAAAAGAATTGATATTAAATATTTTTACAGCTCGATTTTCTGTAGAGGACAAATATTCAAGAGAAAGGATTACGATGAAAAAAAGATTTGGCTTACTTTTGACACAACAACCACCACTTAAATATTGAACATAAAACTTGTTGAAAAAATTTTATTTGAAAATGCATGATATGAATGAAAGGAAATATATGATATTGTGATGTGACCTGGTACAATTAAATATGATAATCTATATCTTTATCAACAGAGAGGTGGTTCAACTTTTACGCCCACAACTTCCTTTAGCGATAACGAGGAAAAATCTACATACAAGATTATTACTCTATACCATGGAATTGCATTCCGTATTATTATTACCTTATAATAACCATAACTAAGAACTTATTTCCTCCAAAAATGTATCAATATAACTTAGATATTACTTAATTATTTCGTATATATCTTGTTCTATTAAGTAAAACGTTTCTTATGTATTAATTTTCATTACTGACATATTTACTGTACAAATCTCATTTACAATTTATTATCTCTGCACGTCATAAAAAATAAAAATTATTGTATGTAATATTTTCTAACTTGCAATATAATACAGTTTTATTTAGAAAAATGTAACAAGATACTTACAATCTTATTAGTTTTATGTGAATAGCACATACTTTTCGAAATATACTAAAGTAATACATACATTGTATAACAGAAATTTGAAATACAAAGCCAATATAGAGTTCCACTTAACAACTATCTTGTAACTCTATTCTTAACTATTAACATATTGATATTTATTTCATCTATTGATATTAAAAAATAAAATCCATATACAGTATCCTTTATCACAATTATAATTATATAGAAAATGCAAGCATTTAAATTATCAACATTATTTATATAACATAATTACGTAACTTTTGGTAATGATTATGCATAGCTGATAAAATATATTCTAAAATAAAACAAATTAAATATAATTATATTCCATTTTAGAACAAATTTTATGCTAAATATTAATTTTTTTTTATTTTTGTGAATTTTAAAAACTATTACGGGTTGATTATGAAATGCCAAGATCATATTACCATATTCATTCTACAAAATAGATACAAATATAAGTTATTGCTTATCAAAAAGGAAAATACTAAAATACATTATTATATATGTATTTATATTTGTTTATATGAACATAATATATATATAATATTTTTGGCGTACATTTATTTTTGAAATATGTACTACAGTACAATTTTGAGTATTAAATCAGGACATTGTAATTTTGAATGTTACAAGTTCTTTTTATGCATAAACAAAATAACATATAAGCCTAAATGACAACTTGAGAAACATTAGACTGATTAAATAACTAAATCTTCCAAAAACATTTAAAATGTAAGGAATATATTATACACACACACACACACACACACGTGTGTGTGTGTGCGCGCGCGCGTGCGTGCGTGTGTGTGTGTATATACACATACATACATAATGTCAACTTATACTTCTGAAATCTTGCAATGGTTGCAATGTTTTAAGAACATAAGAATAGTTTTATACAAATAATAACATATTCCATTTTCTAGAATATATAACTAGAATATGCAACAAAATATTTAATTAAAATATATTTTATTAACTATGCATCTCCATTTTTATATACAGAGTGATCGTTAAGGACTAAAAAAGTTTTTAAGGTTCCTCACACGCATAATGCATAACGTATAAGAGAATTAACCAACCAGAGTCCTTCTTTCTATTCTGGGAAGGGAAATAAAGGATTCTAATTGATTGATTCTCTTATGCATTTCAGACATAATCATATGAAGTTTCCATCTTAAATTAGAGTGAGGAATCACATCTTAAAATCTTTTAGAATACTTAACAAGCACTCTGTATACAAATATTTGGTATAATGTATTACCACCAAAATTATTATATCATTATTACATAACAATTTGAATATACATATCTTAGACATAAGATCAACAAACGTAATAAAAATAGATATGTGAAATATAATAAATATAATTGTATAAATGCTATTTAATAGAATAGTATTATGCTACTTAATACTTAATAGAAATACTTTCTACCAAAAAATTAAAATAATAAACAGTTGTATAAAGTTCTAAGATATTTGCAACTTAATCAAAATAATCAAGAGTATTTTGTAATTATCTTATATTTACAAATTAAAAAATTATACATATATAATATCATAATATTCTAGAAAACATGGCAACATAAGAAATATTTATCTGTCAGTATCTCCAGTTTTCATGAATAAACGATAACAAATGTGACGCATATTGTTCTTTCTCTACAGGTGTATTTTCTAAATTGAAATATAAATATTATTGAACGAACACAATATATATTTTTACACAGCACTAAATTCCTAGTTTACGTATCAAACTTATGTCCATGAGGATTACTATATGTTACAATTTAATATAGTAAAAATATGTAACATTTATTCACAAGCTTATGAGTATATTACTAACAAATATTTGTACAAATTTTACATATGTTGCGTTTTATATATAAGAAAAATTCTTATATTATCATCCCTTCTTATAAAATTAAGATGGTAGAAAATATTAAAATATTTTAGACGAAAAAGAGATAACAAATAGGTTTTATATACAATAATAAATTGTAAATGAATGTGGAATAGAAAAAAAATAAAAAATGAAAAAAAATATCATATGTATAATATAATATGACAAAAATATATAAGTACATAATTTAGGACACGTAGCGAGTTTCCTCAATATTTATCATAATTGAGTCATTAAAAATCGTCGAGAAGTAGAACATTTTCTAGATTTCTTCAATCTACAATGTCTCATTATTGTAATAATATAATTGCTTTCTAGTGAAATATAATTCAACTATAAAATATAATAATTATGTATATTAAACATAATGTTTCAATACAAAATATATATTTCAGTAAAAACTAGAAATTTTAGAATACGTAATTTTTAAATAAAAACTTGATGGCATCATTAACATAATTATTAATCAAAAAATTCAAATTTTTTGAAAGATGAATATAGCTTTGGTAATAGAGAACTAAAATAAACTTGTAAATCTTACAGAAATAAATAAATATTAGACTATTGTATCCAACGCCGAGTTCTTATTTCAAAATATTAATTTATATGATATAACATAATTTTTATCTTATAAATTTAATATAAAATATTTACATAACTGTTTACTTTGATACAAAAAAAAACAACTTGCGATTATTTTCTCAAACTTTCTAAATAAAGGTATTTATGATTTGTTACATAATATCAAAGAACGTAATGTAAACATATCTTTAACAATAATTTATACATCTTTAATTCGATTCTGATGGAGCTGCTGGTAGAACATGCACCTGTTGTGCTTTACTGGCATTATACACTTGTCCCGGACTAAATGGCTCTAATCGAGGACCAGATCCTAAATCATTTTTATTACGGACGATATCTTAAAATAGAAAAAAACAAAACAATTACAGAAAGTCATATAACTTAAAAACAAACGTAATATCTTTCTTTTAAATTATAGCAAATATCTCTTTAATAAAAATTTGATAAACTTGTTCACAAATTAAATAATACATCATATATAGATACATTATGTAAAATACTTACCATTTTTCGATTCTGTTGCGGGTATATATCGAGATAATCTAACAACAGGGAGAGGCAAATAACCACTTGTCAGAGGCATCACGTCTAATGTAACGCTTTGTTTCTCTACTATTTCTAACGATACAATGCCCGCTGTCCGACCACACACTGCCCACATAGTTTGGTCCGCCAGAACTTCGTACATTAATTGTGGTGGTGGATTTGGACTAAGATTAGGTATACGCATCACTGTAAGACACAAGTGGCACATACTACCAGCACGACAAAACTCTCCTCCACCACCACTCGTTTCAACTTTCGAGGATACTGTAAATAAAGTCTGGAAAGTAACGGTACAAAAACAAGTTAACTTTGTATGCTACTAATACATAGGAGCGCGTTCAAGAATTACATCCTGATAATTCTGATGTACTTCTCATCTATAGTATAAGTAACGTAAACTGTAGCCTAGAGTTATCTGAGTGTAATTCCTGAACGCATCCCAAAATGCACAATGCAAGTTTTTACAATACTAAATACTGCATTATTATAAATTACCATTAATCCGCGACTTCTTATTTAAAATAAATAAAATATTTAAATAGATATATATGCAATTATATAAACATCAATTAAAACAATGAGTAATTGTTCTTACCACATAATCTGTAATATCAAAGTTGCATCTGTAAACACTACATGCCTTCTCAATTCGCTCTAGATTATGTATATGTAATGGATCATCATCAACATGTGTATTATTTAATTCTTCAGTATCATTAACTGATATATATTTTACACGAAAGTCAGTCTTTATTGGTATCGTGGATTTTTCGTCTTTTCCAATCTCAAGTTCCCACATAAAAGAAACATTCATTCCATTACCTATCACTAATTTCTGACCCGCGACAGGATTTAAACTTTTAAAGTTAATGTCTATCGATGAAATTGTCATTAATTCAGGCTCAGTTAATTGCAGAAGTTGACTTGTCAAACCAATCACAACTATTTGAATGAATTTTCTTTGTTTTCCTGTATGAAGTTTCATACTTGACATTAATGGTGGACCAAAATGCAAAGGTATGCTTTCTTCTGAACCCCATGGACATTGTATATTCAACTAAAAAAAAAAGAGATGTTAAGTTATAATATTTATCGCACAAAAGAGAATAATATGTATTAAAAGTGTTAAATACTTTGTGTTCCATAGATGAAGCATCCTTCTTTGGTGGTAATTCAGCTAAAATCTTTAACTGTATTCTTATGGTTTGAAACGGTTCACACGTTGGCAGTGGTATCTCTAATTCCTTCACCATTACTTTTTCAACACTTTGCGATTGCACGGTCAATCCGCGTGATGTGCGTAATTTTAATTTCATTTCTTCGGTTATCTTTGTACTTCCGCTCGAAATAACTAATTCAATATCTTGAGTAAGACCTGCTAGTAAATCTCTGCCACAATTTACGGATATCGTTGGCTGCGTCTTTGCTACTTCGTAGCATAATCGTGGATTCAGTACAGTTGATAAAAATTCTAATTTTTCTTCTATCACCAATGACAATTGGCTAACTTTGTACAAACCCGGTTGATTCACTCGTCTTGTTAAAACAAATGTATTTTCACCAGGTTTCATAATGAATTCATCGCAGGAGAGCGATTTGCTAAAATCACCCTTTGTGTTATTTGAAGGTTTTCTATGTTTTGAGCTATCTGAACGTCTCACGAGTGGCTTCATATTTTTATTGATTACACTGGCAGAACCGAGACTCCTGTCTTCTTTGTAATCCAAATAAGAATATACTTGCAAACGTAATAAACTGAGATCAAGTAATTTCATATCTTCTAATGTACACTTTGACAACCTGAAATAGAATAAAATTGAACAAAAATTCAACATATAGAAAATAAGAAATACAATGAGCACTATTGCAAAAAATATAATTATTGTTTACAATTTGCTGTAATATTAAAAATTATATATGCAAAAGTTTTTATTAATAAAAATATTTATAATTTTATTCGTCAATACTTACAATTGTACTGGAGGCTCAACAGATGATTTTAATCCTTTTTTCTTGTTAGGCATAGATGGCTTTTGTATCTCTTCTACAGAGATAGCAGCGCTGGTGCATCTTATTTCTCGAGGAAACAAACTCTGTACACTGATTTCGACATTAACTACACAGTCTTGTACTATCTTATCCATAACTTTAGCTTCCATACTGAGTATTGTAAAAGCACATCCGAGTTCTGCAAGTAATGGTTGAGGCGAAGAGATCATTTTCATATACCCTAACATCTCTTCCAAATATGTATTGCGTACTGTTATGTGCAAAAGACTCGCACTAGCTACTGCTGCGCACACTTTAGTATATTTTTCGACATCGTCCATCCGTTTGTAACATTCGGCTAGCTCCAACTGTGTTTGCACAGCCAAGTGATTCCAGCCTTCATCCATATAAGTTTTTAAAGCATCAGATAAAAACGCAACCGCTTTCTGATTTTCTCCGAGTTCGCTGTAGAACCGAGCCAATTCTTTGCCAATTAATCTAGCTGAGCGGATACGACCGACGTGTTTATACGTGCCCATAGCTAATTCTGCATGCTCTAAGTACTGTTTCTTGAATGCTTCTTTGGATGACAGTGCCTCTTTTAACTTGTCCGTAGGAGTTAACTTGCCTTCTACCTGCGGTTCCGAATCTCCTATACCTGCTATAAGATACACAACTGTGTGCAACTGTTCACTAGTCGGTTCACTTCCTGGCATTAGGCCGCATAATTTTCCTAAGCTTCCTAACTAAAAATAAAAAAAAAGATACACAATACCATATATGTATAAAAAGATGTAAACAGAAATAATTCAAGAATTACATCTATTATAATTATTTTATTATACTAATAAATAATAAATAAATAAAATAATCACAATGTTAAATGTAATAAATCAAATTACTTACTTTGTCCCTTGCAAGTGCCCATAAACTAGCTGTATGTAAAGAGCACAAGTCCAACTGTTGATTATTGTCGATATTGTTGGTGGATAATTGACACGCTTGCAAAACCTCTAACGCACAGAGAAATGACCAACATTCTACAGATCCTTCGGGTTTCTGTACTTCTAAGATTCTTAGCTCGCTCAATGTATTATGAACAAACGATAAGCATCTTTGTGCAACCTGTTCAGAATAACAGTCAGTGACAATTTCAACATATAACAATTATACAAAGCCATTAATTATTAATAATTTAAATTCCTACAAACCTCCCAAGGTTTATTAAGCAGAAGTAGCATGGCACATTGTCTACTAAACAAGTAACTCCTAAGATCTAATAAAGATGCCCTACATTCAGCCAAAAGAAACCTTAGATGATGATTTGTACCGTTGTTTAAATTCACACCTCCCCAATTATTCAGAGGCGTTTGAAACAGACTTAACCATCCTGGAGTATCTATGAACAATTTATCTACATTTAGGTTTTTTTCACTTTGCATGTCGATATTTATTCTCATTGCATACACAATGAACACCTTTAATACAAATTGAATTTTAGAAAAGGATTATAATACCTCCTACATTAGAATTGAGCACAAATTGTGAAAAGAGAGCGTCTAGTTCATCATACTGCACCAATGCCTCATCATACAAACCTAACATTTGCAACGCAAATGCCAGTTCTTCCTAAAATGTCAATTTAATTTTGTAATGGAAAAGAGTATATACGTCAAAATTTCCAAGATTAATATTAGAAAATTTAAAGAGTGACACGTCGCTTTGTACGGGAGCAATCAACTCGTAGTAGATTCCAGATTTAACCCTTATCTCATATATATACTAATTTTATAATAAATCGGAGAATTAAAAATGTTATGAAACAAAACATAAGATATATGGTAACCCATTTCGACAGCTCATATTTCATTTGACCTTATACTTTATTAGAAAATCTTATGCTTTATTAGAAAATTCAGTAAAAATAAGAATTTATGTAGCAAACATTATATTACCTGTAGAAGAAAATAATGGCAGAAATTCCAATTAGGATTGTTTCGTTTTTCTCTCTGCTCCCGTATAATATCTTCAAAGCGTGACAGGGTTCTGTCATATGCAGTTAACATTAAATGACGAATGCGAGTTATCAAACCTCTCCATGATTCCGCAGAACGAGATTCAGATTTAATTGGATTAATTACAGCAAAGCATCTGTCAAGACATAATTAAGCATAACAATATCGTTTCTACATTATATTACAAGATTAAATATAAAAATTAATTACCTGTCGCCATTCTTGGCAGCAAAGTCACTTCGTATTTTATCTAATACCGTAGTCCTGGGTAATAGCTTATTGGCCTTCTTTACATCATATGTTTCTACCAATACAATCATCCAATCTTGAATGTGATATAAATTCAATATTTTTAACCAGGCATCAATATCATCTCTGACACTAGTCTTATAAGTATCAACATCCTGTAAGAATATATAACATGAAAATTCCCTATTGCTGAATTGTTAGAAACATCTAAATTATACATCCAAATATTGCCAAATAAATAAACACTTCTAATTTTATATTATTCATAACTTTGTCTAATATATAATATTTAGTATAAATGAAAAAAATAACATTCTGACTTCTATATCATATATGTGTGTCATATGTGATAAAAAATCTTAAGCTAATTTGAATAATATATCTTTAAAAACTTACCGAACATTCCGTCCAATAAATATGAAAGATTGGTTGCTTTATGAGATGCCAATCTTTGTCAGTGGGCAAAATATCCCTGGAAAATGGCACGAAGGTAGCCCCAAGTTTGACTTGTTTAATCGGTCTGCTGAATGATCTGCGCCATTCCACTGCATCTGCAGGTATAGCTTGCAGTAGATTCTTTTCCAATGTAGAAAACAAATTTTCATCTCCGGCACCTGTATCGTTACACAAATCATTACATCTTACAATCTTATATGCCTTGAGGAATGAAATAGCATATTTATGTAGATCAGAATAACATCCAGCATTATTCATTTGTGTTATATAAAAACTGTTACAAAGTCCACCTTATACTTTTATCACATAAATCTATATTAAAATCAATATTAAATCTATATTAAATTCATGACACCGATAACAAGATGCAAGAGAATCAAGCAAAATCCGAAATATCTAAAACAATTTACATAATATGTATTCCTGACGAAAACGTTGACATATGTTTTTTGGGAAAAACCTTGAGGAATCGAGAGGCATTCGAAGGTACGTATTATTTAGAGTCACAAATTTTATCCGGTTGTCTCGAGCAGACGGGAGAAAGTGAGAAACGTCACGAGAATTGACATATTGACAGATGGACGTCGAGGACGATGCCCAGATGAGATGAACGACCATGTTATCGGCGCAGCGCGGAAGGTCGGGGGAGACAATCACGAAACTCACAGGTGACGATCGGTCTGCTGTCCACAGAAGCGGCCACCTTGCGTTCCTCGCCAGTCACGGACGATCCCCCATTGCAGTTCATCGTTTCTGAGGACTGGCAGTGCGCCTCGCGAGCTCGCTGCTCTCGATCGGGCCCACGGTCATAACTTCTCGTCCCTCGCTCGCCGGCGCGCATAGGAACCCTTTCCCCTGGTTTCGCTCGCCGATCCGGGTTTCACCGAACCCGCCGCGAGCGCGGATACACACGAATACCACACGGGCGACTCTTTACTGGCGCGGACTCAGAAGCAGTCTGGGTGGTCTGGGAGACGAGCCGAGCATCGTTCACCACGCACTCTCGAGCACTCTCGAGCCTCGAGCTCTATTGAGGTTGGGAGTCCTTTGATCTGTTTTCTACAACTGCGCTGACTTACACTTTCCGCACTTAAAGCGCAAGAGACGTATACGATAGTGCGTAGTAGGGAGAAAGAGGAAGGACAGAGCAGTGCGGAAAGTGCAACCGCGAACGACAGACGTCCTACTTGCGATGTGTGCTGTTTCATATCGATTCGCGGAAAAGCGGATCTTTCGATATATCGTGTCGTCGCGATGCTCGTCACTCTCCAGCACTTCACCCTTTCTTTTTCTTTGTTTCTTTCTTTCTCTTCGACGTCCAATTATGCATCTATCTCGTTTTAAGTGCAGAAAGTACAACGCGGTAACAGCTGCTGGGAAGTAGGAACGACTCTCGCAGCTCTCGCTCGCTCATTTCGCTCGAATAGAATAGAATAGAGCAAGACCAAGACAAGACGCAGTATTGCCTGTTGCCAGTATGCCCAGTATTCCGTTCAATTCCGTTTGAGATGCCTTCAAAGACAGGTCGTTCTGGGAACCGTGCCTCTTCGCGATGACATTGTTATGCCATTTGCTGTTTATATTGTGATTTTGTTGCGTCGATTTTGAGCATCACGTTGCGCTGCGAATTTATTTGAACTCCAATTTCTCCAGTTTCTTCTCCAATTTTGTAAAAAATTTGAAATACACACGTATGATTGTTAAAGAGGCACAGTTTTCATAATATAACGCATTTTTATTCAGAGCGATGTCTTGCTTTTAGAAACTCGTTTTTTGGTACAAAAGACATGACCACGAGAAAGATACCTGGTGATGTGCTCCCTTCGAAGAAGGAAAGCCAAGGCTACATCGATGATTTAGGCAAGATGCAGAAGTTTCATTTAAAAGAGCTCTTAGAAAGGCAGAAAAAAATTCTTGTCAATAAGTAGGTAGGGCGTAAATTGTTGCCAGGGATGGGCAAAAAATATTTCAAATATAAGATACAAAATTTTATCTTACTTGAATTATAAAATACAAAATACTAATAATTTCGATTTGAAATACAAAACACAAGTTGCATTTTGTATTTAAAATCGAAAAATTACCAGTATTTTGTATTTTATAATTCAAATACTGATTGTCAATATTTTATATTTGAAATACTTTATCTAGCCCTGACAGTTGTATCTCAACGTTCAACAAATCCTAAACCATGACATTTTTCAGGAAATTTATCTCGAAGCTTCCTGACAAAGGAGAGAAAATAATAAATTTTCACGATAAAATATTAAAGGAACTCCAACATAGAAATGAAGTGGAAGAAGCCGCTAACTTACTGTCACGGTTTAACATAGCTTCCGAAGGCAAAGCTGCCATGAGCAAATTGGAATGGACAGGAAAGTATAATAAGAATAACGAGGATACAGTCAAGATCGTCGAGCTGGACAGCGACGACGAAGAAGATCCATTGAAGATATTAGCCCAGGTTTATAGACCTTGCATAAAACATGGATAATAGCACTCGCCAATTGAAATAATTTACATATGATTTATTATGTTTTAATAGCCTACAGGAACTGGCGTTCACAATAAGAAGATTGTACACATAGCACCTGAAGAAAGTTTGATAAAACCAGAAGACATAGCAGAGATCGAAACCTTCAAGACAAACCCTTTAGATATAGAACATGTGAAATATATCGTCGATAAAGTAGAAAAAACACAAGAAACAAATAAAAAGGAGCCGTTTAAACCATATAAAACAACCAAGAGCAATGTACATGATCCAATAAAGGAAAAACAAAGAAAACTACATAAACATTGGGAGATCACTGCAGCTACACCACCTCTTATAGTTCACGGAGCAGCCAAAGTTATGAGTTTAAACGAATCTTTAAAATTGCAAAAAGAACAAACTGAAAAATTACAGGTACTTGACAAATTTTCGATATTTTGATTTTTTCAGGAGTGTCCTTTGTTAAAATACTATTGTGTATGTTAGAAATGTATTTTTAACTTCAAATATTTTAACAGGAAATTCAAGCAAAACAAGCATTGAAACGTCTAGCTAATCAAATAGGACATGAAATTGATCCTATACCACGAAATATCAATAATTACCGTTCACAGTATACAAACGATTTACTTTCCTCTTCTTCTGACTCTGAAGATGAAGAACATGAAGTGCATGACGAGGAAGAAAACGATAGAAGTGGAACAGTTGTATTCACTGTAGATTCTATAGAAAGCTAACAAAGACTTATATTAAGTGCATATGCATGAAAAATTATCAACTCTAAAAATATTTATTTTTACTTTAATAAAATTATTTTTATTACGATTATTTTATTTACTAGATCCCATTTCTGAATTGCTTAATCATATTTTCAAGTTCGCAAGTGAGGAAAAAATATTCTCTCTTTGAATTAAGATGTTTAAGAGACTTTATTGTTTTTGTAACACGTATGTTAATTGTATCCAAAATTATTGATGATCTCTGTGTACGGCGCCGATGCTTTGGCAACCGACTCACCGGCTTGCTTAGTAAGTTTCTGCAAAAAAGAAATACAATGATTAGAAGATCTCTAGTATCTTCATAGATTATACAAAAACATTCTTAGAAAAAGATGAACGAGAAATATGACCATTAACAAGTTTTGGACGTGTTTCAATTAATTACCTTAAGTTTATTCCTCTTTTGAACTTCAAGGATGGCTCTGACACGTCTCTTATTCTCCAATGTGCGAACCACGTCCTTGTACTTCCATCCAACTTCATGAGACAATCTACCCACATGACAGTACTAAAAATAAAAAAATTTGTGTTAGTATCCGATACTGCCTCGATATTGCAACAAGACTATTTTGCATCAAATTTAACAACTCAGTTTAAGATGACATCACAAAAGTCAAACAGACCAACTTCAGACGCAAATTACCAAACCATCATTGTGTTCTCAATAAATAGAAATAAAATCCAAGCGTAAAAATCAGCTTAAACAAATTTAAATATACATGTCTTACTTTTCTGCCTGGTTTGAGACACATCACTCTCATAGCACCAGGTACAACAACACGCTTCCTGCGGTCATATGGTGGTGGACAACCTTCATAAACCTTCAGTCGCCTGAGAGCATCCTTGCCTCTTTGTGTCTTGTGGGGGATCATACCTGTAAAGACATCAATAAAATCTTTTTAACAGCTCTCTTAGCATTCACTATGTCATAAGATATACAGCCCTGGCATCATATAAAGTGATTTTTCATTACATGATCAAATAATGTAGGTAAATGTAATCATTTGCAATATTCTTATTCCATGTAACAGCAATATGATCTCAACTGTACGTACCACGAACTGTTTTCCAAAAGATCTTGCTCGGCGCTCGGAAATGGAACGGACCTCGTGCAGGATTTACGTTACACCTCTTACGCAGAAAAGACATAAACTTCAACTTGTTCCTGGAAATAAAAAATATACATTAGTATTTGTATTGCCTCGATATTAATGTAAGATTAAATGAAATTTTATAATTCAGTTCAAAATTCCATCATGAAAGTCAAACAGACTAATTTCAGACCATTGAGCAACAAATTATACCATCTCTATTCTCTATTAGGTAAGATGAATTGTGCAATTATGCATGCAATATTTTCTTACATAATGAAAAAAAAAATAAAATGTTAGTAATAGATATTATTATTCATTCTTATCATGTAATAAAACAGTAAATATTACTTGAATTTTAAGAACTTTTTATTATTATTGTAAATTTTAAATATTTAAAATAAGATATCGCTAAGCAATAAAGACTTTACAAACCTGAAGAAGTTACCACTAATATTCAGTTGTTCGCTGCGTACGACAATAACTTTGTTGCCTTGCAGGATGGTCTTGGCAACGATAGCAGCCAACCGTCCAAGTAGATGGCCACGGCCATCTATTAAAATTGGCTAAAATAATAATAACCTCCATTTAATATCCACCATTGCTTTTGCTGCATCATAAGACAGCAAGTGCAATCTCATCATAAAAAAATTTTTTTCATTACATTATCAAATAATGTAGGTAAGTTGCATAGGTAAATCATTTGAAATATTCAGTATCTCATCATCTCCGATTAACTTGATCAGTCAATTAAATCTAACACCCATTTCAACAATATAGATTAACTTTCTCCGTTTAACTTACTCTTTATTTCTTTCTAATTCTTAAAAACTAAAAAAATATGAGTAAGTTAAACCTAAATT
Organism: Solenopsis fugax; assembly: GCA_003595255.1. NCBI lineage: Eukaryota > Metazoa > Arthropoda > Insecta > Hymenoptera > Formicidae > Solenopsis > Solenopsis fugax. The sequence goes on along the minus strand of QKQZ01024405.1, from coordinate 22,602 downwards.
AAAGTTAACCTACATTAATGAAAATAGACATACAAATAGCTAAATGCACAACTTAAAATGGGTCTTGTTATTTTCGTCGTCCATTTTCTGCAAATTCTAATTTATATAAAATACATTACTTTCAATTAATAATTAAATCATTTTTTAATTAAAATAATTACATTTGATTTTAATACTGATCTCTAACTCACATTTTTTAATTAAAATAATTAAAAAGTTAGGTTAGAGACTAGTTTTAGATTTTGCAGTTAGTAATTTATAAATTTAATCAATGAAGCTAATTGGAGATAAATAAGACCAGACTTCAGGGATTGAAAATTGCCCTTCTCATACAGTACGTACACACGATTTCCGCTTGTATAGTGCTACAGCTCATAGAAGCTAGTATACACGATCACGAGATTCGTAACATATGTGACGCGCATTTTGATATGCAAAATAAATTACGAGAGAATTAAAGCGTCTAAAATCTGTGCCGTTCAAAGCGCTCCAATTTTCGCGTGGAAAATACGATCGATCACCGAACGCTATCACAGCCACGTGCGTGACGTGTTGACGAAGCGACCTTCTTTTTTGGCAATAACGAATCTTCGAGAGACATTAAGAAACTCCGTGTGTTACTCAGCAAGCTGAGTGATCGCGATCGCGTATGCGTACCGCGCTAGTATTACTTTAGCCGTTTGAAATAACAAATCTTTGGAGACAAACCTTCTCGCTGAAGCCCGTCATCTTGCCACTTTACCGGAAGAGACTACGAGAAGGCATGCGAGCCGGAAGGCGACTATGGCGCGCACAGAGTGACCAACGTTGAAATGGCCGCATTCAACAGATTCAACATTTGGGTAAAGTTACTAGATTTTCCGCTGAATCTCAACGTTGGGCGCGTTCAGCGGACTCAATAGTTGAGTGAGCGCTCGCTGTTATTGGTGTATTTTTCTAGATCTAAAGGACTGATTGGGTAATCTAAAAGAATACACCAATAACAGCATGCGCTCACTCAACTGTTGAATCCGGTGAACGTGCCCATTTTTATAAGAAAATTTCCTCTAGAATTCGATCATGAAGAGCCTGCATTTATTAAAAAAACTTTAAAAATGACTCGCTCATTCCCGATTTCTTTACCTCTTCCGATAACTATGTTCGAAATAAAGATATTAAAGGTATACATCAATTAATTAAAAATTCGTTTTCTTCACTCATACCTCTAGTTATATGTATCTAACGGATAGCTATTCTTCACATTATTTTCCACATAAAATGTACTAAAATTTTAATTTTAGCCAATTTTTTCATTTCTAAATAACTTTATTCAAGCAGAGAGATATTTCACAAGAAATAGGGTAATTTCTAATAAAATTCTAAAAAAATTGTGTCAAAAATTAGTCGTATGAAGAATTAATAGCTATCTCTATTAGATGCGTATAATAAAAAGTAAATATGACAAGTGTAAAAAGAGGGCAAGTACGAGTTAAGCGCGGTTAGTGGTGCGCAAAAGAATTCATAAGAGGATTATAGTAATCACATAAATTCAATATCGAACGTTTCGGCTCCGATTTCGAGCCATCTTCAACGCAAAGAAAATAAATACATAGAGCAATTACATTAATTTACATTAATATCCGCCTGCAGTGAGGTTGAGGACTTCCTCGAAGAGAAGTGATAGCAAATATAATCCTCTTATGAATTCTTTTGCGCACCACTAACCGCGCTTGACTCGTACTTGCCCTCTTTTTACACTTGTCATATTTACAATTTCACGAGTCTAACCTTTTTGTATATTTATAATAAAAAGGTTTCAGTGAAGAAAATGAATTTTTATAGTTATTTGACTGATAGCTTTACCTGGAAAATAGCTATCGGAAGATGTAAAAGAAATCGGACATAAAATAATAAAATAAAAAAAATCAATAAAATAAGTTTCTTATTTTTCATATTATTTTATTATTGGGGATTACCTGTCGATTTCACAATGTCTACTTGTGTTGTTCATTTCTACTAATTTTCTATTAATTTTTTGTTGAAAATAGAAATTTTTATTTTCTTAATAAATCTCAACAATTTTAAATTTATTTCCCGAAAACAATTCATATAATTTAGTTTAATTTTTGTATCTTTATTAATACAGGGATTTTATCAAAGATATTGCGACTTGGCAGTAATGTGCTTGACTTGTACTCGCGAGATCGCTGATATCGCAAGTATATCTGTATGGACATCAGAGTAATTGTAAATTACAAAAGTTAATATTACAATATAAATCAAATATCTATTTTTCCAAACTTATATCGGATAACTGTCAACATCAATTGATTTCTATTAGGAGAAAACAGAACAGAATATAACATACGCTATATATGTGTAAACACATTGCATTTATTTAACAAGAAATTATCGGAATTACAAAGTTGTTTTTATTTTATAAATTTAGAAAACCGTTAATTTCGACACAGAAATATACTGCTACAAATTTTTCTAAGTGACACAAATTCGATGCCTGCGAACTTTCTATTACAAATATTTTTTTACTTTTATAATATATTGGAAAGTCAAATTAGGCACTTAGAAAAATATTTCATACAGCGTAATATACTATGAAGATATATATATATATAATCAATTATCACATCAAATTTGAAATTTCAATCTTTTCATTAGCCAGAGGAGTATTGCAAATCACATACACATGAGGCAAATTACATGTATACTACTTTATATCTCACGTTTATCTTGCAAACTAACAGATGTCACCTATTGCTTTATTTATGTAGATTTGAAAAGTTGAAGTAAATGCAATAATAATTTACTTGTTATATTGCAGACACAATTTTATTTTTTATACATTATTTTCAAGAACCATTACATTAATGTTCCATTTTTTGAAGAAAGACTAATCAATAGAAAACTGTGTTAATAAAAGAATGGAAATAGTGTATCTCCCTTCGGCAAATAAAGAAAAGTATCAAGCTTAAGTGTTTCTTCTAATAAGGATTACTGCATAAGAAATAATTGTCAATGAAAAATTGCCTTTTAATTTAAATATGTTACTTATGTCCAACAGTAACGATAAAAAAAAATAAGGAAATAATTTTATCTTGAGAAAATTTTTATATAAATGTCTTTTAATAAAGTTTATTATTTTCCAAATTAGCAAGAATGCATATGAATATGTAACAATTATTAATCAATGTTGTATAACTATTAATCATTGAGAAAGGAAATATTTATCAGAAAATAAAGAAACTTTACTAAAAAGTAAAGATCACATACGTTCATTTATATCGAGAAATTTGCTTCTAGTTTACGATTTTTAACAAATTAAAATTTTTTTTCTAGTTTTTACACGTGTATATATTATCAATTTATGTCCCGATTCAGGATTAAGTTATAAATCATCCTACTGACATAGACATATTTTTGTCAATTTTAGGATAATTACTTAGAAATTTAGAAAATTTATAAATCCTTTTAAAAGAAACACAGTCTTGCTAACCATCATACCAGTCATCCATTGACTTTACATCTGAACAATATTAAACGTAAATAATTGTTTCAAATTTACAACTTTTTTTTATTTTTAGCAAGTCTTTACCTTTTTTTGGGGTTTTTAATATTTTGCAAAAGATAATACTAAATGTTTATATATTTTCTATAATTCTACGCTCATGTGTACTTTTTTATCTCTTTTTTTATTTTTTTTTTAGAAATAGTAACTAGAAAAATTAGTATACTATTTCTTTTTTTTTATGTCTAATATCGTAGAATGTTATTTTAATATCGGATGTTCGTTTTTACGGCTATCAATTTATAGTTTGAAACATTTTTAACTTAAATTAATTTTTTGTATCTCAATAATTATTTTATAACATCACAGATGAAGTTTCATTATTTTTCACTATTCTTTAATGTTTCTTGTTTTACGTATTTAATAAATGATTATACACACTACCACGCGATATAAGATTATGTTAACGACAAGATTATGATAACTACGATAGCCCACATCTAAGGTTATACATTTGTATTCATTGATATCAAATGAAAAATTCATGTGAGATACTGAGTAATATACATTTAAAAAATCACGTTAAATAATTTTGATACAACAGTTATTACTTAACAATTACTATGCTGTAATCGTGCAGCTATTTAATTATCTATAAAGAAATTGACTAGAATGCAAAAAATATTTCATTTTGATATAAAAAATCAGATGCACCGATATTCTTGCCCCAAACTTTAACACTGCTATGTGTGCAATAATATTTTTGATTTATATTAAAGCTACAATCAATTAGACTTGCTCAGATATCTCTCTCTTTCTCTTTCTTTCTCTCTCTCTCTCTCTCTCTCTCTGAATCTTTAACTAGGTAATGCTTCGCGATTAGATAATTAAATAGTTGCACGATTGCAGAATAATAATCACTATTGTTATATCAAAATTATTCAAAGTAATTTTTCCAGTAAATACAATGTGTATATTGCTCATTACTTCACACAAGAGCTTTTTGTTTAATATTAATAAAATCTGAAATGTGACGCCTCCTAGGCTATCGTAATTATCGTTAACATGATTTTTGCTACGTGGTATTATACAATCAGTTATTTAAAATATTTTAAATAAAGAAATTAAAAAGAGTAGTGACGAATAATGAACTTTCGTCTTTGTTAAAAAATGATCAGACGCAAAAAATAATCATTAACATAATTAAAAATGTTTCAAACTATAAATCGCTAGTCATTAAGAAAAATAAGCATCTGATATTAAAATAACATCCTACAGCATCTCATGAGTATAAGTTTTTTCATTTAATGCCTCACAACTACCTCGTTAAAGATTTACAAACATGGATCTAAGCAAGTCTAACTCATTATAACTTTAATATAAATCACAAACTTTATTGCATATATTGCAATTTTAAAATGTGATAAAATGTTGTGATGTATATAAGAATATTATACATCCGATTTTTTTATATCAGAATAAAATACTTTTTTGCACGTTAGTAAATGCAGATAGCAATATTTCTTTCAGGATGTTACATGTACAGTTAGTAATAAATTACATACATATTACTAACTATATATGTAACATCCTGATTGTGCATTTGTGATTTCAAAATCCTTCAAAAAGGAAAAGTTGGATCTTAAACACAGGACACATTTGTACCTTGCAAATATTATTAAATTATTTAAAAATAAAACTTAATATCACAAGGTACTAAATACGTCACATAAGACGATCTTATCATTCTTCGTCACTTATTGTTAGCCCCCATTCGGTACCAATCATCACTAGACGCATCTCTTGAAACACATCACTTAAACTATATCTTTGCTTCAGTCTTGTATACGTAATATTTAATACGAATATAATTTTAGAGAACATGTCCGGATCATAGACAGATCTAGCTGTGTTAGTCAGATCAAATGGCTCTATAATGTGTAGATAAGTGTCATGAAAAGTAATATCTTCAAGTCGATTCTATATAAAGAATATTAATTTACCTTCAATACACAAATATTTCCATTGATAAGGATCATTTTTGGACGATTGCACCATGCGACACTCCTCTTTAGGTATTTTGCTTGCTAAACGTACAGATATCGCGTATTGGCTGAAGCTAATTTAATAATACAAGTTAATCATTTATCAACCAAAAATTCTATGTTTGTATTCGAAGTTACTTACTCAAACTCAACATAATATTTGAAAAATTCAAATAATAATTCCCCAAGAGACTGATGGTTCTCAGGTAAACGATTGGATGATGGAATGTTCAAATCCTCATGAATATTGATACTGTAAATATCCGCGTCCGGCCTAAATTTATTTGCAAACATTGAATGCAAGCATGGCAGAACGGGAGGATTGGTACCACCTATAAAAACAACACTCATATTCTAATATTTCGAAACCACTTGGCTCGCCAAAGAAAAACTAAAAGTTGCAGCATACGTACATTGTAAGAAATGTATAACCATAAGAACTAGAGAGTAACTGGACAATGTTCTACATTTTGGATTATTAATGTTATGCCAATGAGCCCAAAGTTTAACGACAAGTGCTAATGGTTTTACTCTCCAATCAACTATAAAAAATATTTAAAAAATGATTTATAAAATAATTAAAATATTTTTTCAATACATGCAATATACACATGCATTTTCAACACATGCAGAGACAAAAGTTCATTTATTGAACTTACGTTTTGAATAACAGTACAGCAGATGCGTGTTCCTAATGCCAACAGAACTGTTACAATTCATATCGACTTTAAATTTTCGTGCTGCATCAAAGAATGTTATAATAGGTACTTTTGCATGTATAATGTCGAGTTGTTCAACGAAATCTAGATATAAAAGATAAGTTAAAATTGAAAAAGAAATTAAAATTGTTATTAAAAGATATAATAATAGATCGCATATATAAATATGTTGAAGTTTTTAAAAGCTGTTATGCAATATTTACGAATGTTACACACCATTTTGTTTAAGATGTTTTAGCACTTCCAGTAAATGATCTATAGCTATACATCTAACATCCATTTCTTTGTGTTTCACTAAAAGACATATGTCGACGTCACTATCATTTGAACCAAAGCCATTCATTGTTGAACCGACCACAAATACACAATAGTTTGGATGTAAAGTCTAAAACATTTTTTAATACATAAAATGAATAAATAGTAAATATAATATTAGTCTGTGTGTGTGTGTGTGTGTGTGTGTGTTTGTGTTATTCCGAATTTTTTTTTTCAAACATATCTTAGCAATATTTCATCTTGCTACATTAAGTCTCATTTTTATATTTTACCTTAACGTATGTGTTAAGATGCTTCCATAGCATCATTTTTTTCTTATAAGTAGCTTCGGTTTGTTGATGTATAATAAATTTACGCCAAACTTGTTCGGACAGATCATCCCATGATGATCCAGCAACGAGATTGTTTGGTGCAGAAGTTAATTGTACTAAATGAGATCTAGCAAGAAATCTATCAGGAGCTGTAATACTTCCGGGAAACATATCGTAATTTGATACTACAGAATATTTACGATTTCGTGGAAATCTTTGTGAAGATGCATTTTCATTTTTTCCTGAAAATGGATAATTTAAAACCAATTATTTTCTAATATATTACAATTTTAATAAAATTATAATATACAATATGCATATATAACAATAATAATCTATTAATACATGTTATGAGATAGGAAAAGAGCTTGCCTGATAAGTATCTTCTTCTGTTCTGATAATTTTGTACGTGTAATCTTGGAGTAGAATTGGTAGTATCATAATTACCGTTGGGACGTTGAGTTGGATAAAACTGATGGGCACTTGAAATTAAGTCGTTTGTTGTATTATTGTATCCTTTATTATTTGGATATATTTTATGATGTTTCTTGCTAAAAATTTAATTAGTTAATGATTTAAATATATACATGTACATGTGAACGTATATATATTTACACGCGCATATATTGTGTATTTCGCTTGTTTATTTAGTGTTTCTCTTTAAATTACAAAGATTTTACACTTTCTTATTTCCGCTTTTATCTTTTTATTAGTTTGCCTTGTAACTTTTTTCTATTTTATTACTAAATTTTTCCTACTCTTTTCCTCTCCCTCTCATTTCCCCTTATATTATTAATAATATATGTTTAACGTAGATTTCATTGAAAAAAATTTTTCTGGAAAACAATTGTCAATCCGCTCGTATTTTTCAAATATAAATATAAGAAAGAAAGCAGGTCAAATAAACGAGCAAAAACTATGATGTAAGTTTAAGATGTTTATTTATAAGAAATAATAGAATGCGACGGAATGTCCTTTCGACCTTACTTACTGGTCCCCATCAGCCGTCTGTTACTCAAATTTCGCGTATAAAAATTCATATATCATTTAAGGTATAAACTGGTTAATAAGAATGATTTTAAAGATTTTTTTACAATTACTATCTCATAATACAATACTATTATGAAACTACATAATATTATCTCATAATATAATAAGCAATGATAAATAAATATTTATATGGTAAGAGTAAATAGTGTTGAAAATATAATAAAAAATACAATAAAAAATATGTTGGAGTCAAAGAGATAAAATTCAGCAAATGGTGTAGAAAAATGTCAGTCAATAAAATGTGTAACCAATTCATCGTTTCCTTCCAAGAAAGTGTTGTCTTGAATTTAAAATGTTAAATAGATTTTAAAATATCCAAGATTTATTTCTTTAAAACATCTGTTGTCTTAATATAAATATACTACGTCCAGAAATTTGTTTGTCTACAGAAAAATTGAAAAATATAAAACTAGTTGTATTGTTTCTCATTAAGATTCATAATAGAAAAAGAAATTTAGTCACTTACTGTAAGTTGCAGAGGTGTGAAAAAATAAAAAAAAATAAAGAAAGGCTAAGTCAGCACTTAGTAAATAATCGTTCATCTCGTATTAAAATTTTAAACCTAAGTGAGCAGAGTGGTATCAAATCAACATCTAACAGATAAATAATTTCTCTAAAAGTCCTTGGCAAATCTCTTGAGAATGCCCAAATAGGCCCAAATAGGAAGTTAAAATATTGTGTTTTCACATACAAGTCTAGCGTTTATTGCGGCTTCCTGATTATTTATCCGTTAGATATTGATCTGAGTATATCACTCTGCTCATTTAGGGGTGCGTTTAGACTCCCTACCCGAGTGGTACCAGGTATCATTTTATCCTTGTCTAACATTTTGTAATAAGAATAAAATGACACTTAAGGGACACTGGAAGAGGGGGGGAGGCTAAGCGCACTTTAGGTTTAAAATTCTATTGCGAGATGAATGATTATTTACTGAGATGTACTGATTTGATCTTCCTTTTTCTTTTTTCACACCTCTACAACTCACAATAAATGAATAAATTTCTTTTTCTATTATAAATCTTAATGATAACCGTACAATCAATTTATTATGTTAATATTTTCAATTTTTCTGTAGACAAATTTCTGGATTTAGTATATTTATATAAAAACAAAATTTTAAAAAATTGAACCAATATTTTAAAGAAACAAACCTTGAACATTTTAAAACGTTTGACATTTTAATTTTTAATTTAATACATTCTCGGAAGGAAACGATAAATTGAATGCATATTTTATTGACTAACATCTTTCTATATCACTTACCAGATTTTATTTAATATATGTTTTATTGTATTTTTTATTGTATTTCAAATATTATTTATTCTTATTACATAAATTTCTGTTTACCATTGCTCATTAAGAATTAATATATTATAAGATAATATATTATTGAAAAGTAATATAAGATAGTATATTATGAGATAGATTATGAGATACATTAATAATGTATAATCTCACAATACAATAATATTGTATTATAATATTGTAATATAAAGTATCTGTAAAAAATATCAATCTTGTTGAGCTTTTTAAAACAGATGATATATGAATTTTTATACGTAAAATTTGGGTATAAAAATAACAGACGTCTAATGAGGATCAAATAAGGTCATAACGTTTCGTCGCATTCTAATTACTTATTATTATAAATACTTATTATAAATAAACATCTTAAACCTATCAATCATCAACATCACAGTTTTTGCTCGTTTATTTGGCATGCTTCCTTTCTTATATTAATCTAAAAATCAGATAATAATAAATAATTCTAAAAGTATATACTAATTACTTTAGCCATTGTCCTTTTAGTGAACTTGTGGAATCTCGTTCATCTGAAGACTCTGTTAAACTATTGTCAACGTAATGTTTGTTCGGTGTTGGCGAACGGGAACTAAATCCACTATCGCTATTATATGCTTCATACTTTGAGAAATTCCTATTTGAATTCCGTCTGCTATTTCTATTATTCCAACTTGGTTTCTTTGTCAAATTAGCATTTGTAGGCTTGAAATTGTAGTTTGAAAATGGTATAATTGAGTGGTTAGATGTATTTATACGTCTTTCCCAATTTAAATTAGATGAATTATTGTTTGATTGCATGTATTCTATACGTCGTAATGATGATGGTACGTCGACTCCTATTAATTGTAGTAAATCCAATGGAGATCCTGTCTGCAAGAATATGATTTGTATATTCCAACAAAGAATAGAGATATATAATATGATATAATTAAGAAGCATTCATAAATACAAATAAAAAAATCGTCATATTTAATATATTAATGCATATCTATAATAGAAAATTCAAACTTGATAAAATTTGTTAACAAAGTTTAAATATATTACTAAACAGTATGTAAATTTCATTTTTAGACAACATTACATTCTTATACAACTTGTAACCAAGCTCTTATCTGCTATATTTATATCAGTCCCGTTACTATACTGCATACACCCATACATTTTGAGAAAGTATAAAATATATTTAATGAATGAAAGATGCTAATATGTATAATTTAATTATACATTAAAACATATGTTAGTATATTAGTATACATTAAAACATATGTTAGTACAAAATTTAAAAATAAATCCAAAAGATTATTTAACATGTACCTGTATCGTACGATGTCTATTATGTCCAGAGATATTCGGACCATATTGTGGAAAATCAGATTGATGCAATGCATTCACACCATTAATATGCAGATTGTGAGTTTGTGCCGGTGGACATTGTCCACTTGTTTGGTGTCCTCCCATTATTTGCACCATCATTTGTGATGGAAATACAGAATGATACATAGTCAAAATTGGTATACAAAATATTAGATCTCTTCTCTGGATTGACGTTCTTAATGTTGCAGTATATTGCACTTAATGGCACTCATAGATATTTGTAACAATTAATAAGGCACAGTGTTGTTATTATTATTATTATTATTATTCTTAAATGTATCTTGCAATAATCGATATTTCATCAAATAAATGTACACATGTTTACAAGTACACTTAGAAAAGCTTCAAGCTTTTTATTTTATTTCTCTTTCTTTTATCTTTATATATATATTTTTTATATCTTTTTAGTGTAGTTTTGCAAGATATTATGTTGTATCTTTTGAGATTTTACTATGTAAATCTAAAATTCAACAAGATCATAATTCAACTATACTACAAGGAGACGAGACTGTATGATAATGAAATTGGGAATTCAGAAATAATGAAGACACTACAATTCACTCTGTCTATCCCTTGTCACAGAATTTATAAATATATATATGTATGTATGTGAAATATACAGAGTTGCAAAAACAAATTGTAATGTAAATTAATGATTGCACATAACGAACAATAATTTCACGTTCACATAACATAGCATTATATTAGAGAAAAATATTCATATGAGGCAAACAAAAATAGCCTGTATGTTTTTAATCAACTACTATCAGACTGTTTAATCTCAAAATTGAGTGACTTATATTAATTTTACATATATAACTTTGCCTGTGCAAGATGTACGCCTCTCTAAAGCTTAGTTTCCAAACGTTTTCGTCATTTCATTAATGTGTCTTTATTCCATTTATCTTTCTTTTTCTTTCTCTCTCTCTCTCTTTTTCTCTCTCCCCCTCTCTCTTTCTCTTTCCGAGTTTTAAATCATATAAGATATGATTTGTTTATTTTATCACAATCTCCTGAAATAGTAGAAAGAAAAATAGTATTATAAACCATTTTGCAACATACTATTCTGTAAAAACTTATTTATAAATTGAGAAAAAAGCATAAATTATAAAAAAAACAATAGAATTATCTTGTACAAAATATGTTGGAATAAGTTATCAAATATTTATTTTTACTGTGTAATCCATACTATTTTATATTATTTTTGTAATAAATTTGTTAAAATACAGGATAATTACGGAATATTAGAGTGACTTGTTACAGAATATTAAAGAAAGAATTAAAATACATTTTATAGAAACAGAACCATATATATTATATTAAATGGAATGTTAGGAATGGAACCCGAAGACACATATAAATAAATGTAAAAGTTAATAAGCAAAATTTATTCTAATCGTATACATACTTTTCAAGTTTTTTAAAGAACCTTATAAATATAATTAGTATATTAGTATAACTAATATACACTTTCTGGAGTTACATAAAACAAATGTTTATTACATGATGGAAGTCTGCAAATTTTGAAGACTGTTGCATTATGTAATAAAAATTTTAAATCATTTTTAATATAATCTAAGGATTCTCTCTTCAAACACGCATATAAGTAAATACAAAATAAATACAAAAATAAAAAATAAATATAAAAATAAATATAAATAAATAAAATAAATAAATAAAACAAATAAATAAAATAAACAATCAAATTCTAATTCTATATGTATGTTTCCTAAGAACATTATATAAATACAAACACAAAGATATACATAGCTTCATATAGCATAAATTTTGGAAAATATTAGCTATGAGTGAGTTTCCCCCTTTTTTTTAAACTAATATATTTTATATATTTCCATAGGCGTTGAATCTACTAAAAAAAATTGCTCTCATCTAGTATCTCCTTTATTATAAATATATTTTATGTATTATAAAACTTGCTTGCATGCATGAATTTTATAATTAACAAATTCAAGTTATTTGAGAAAACCTTAACTTTTTTTAAATATTAATCTACACAGGTTTGGCACATAAAAAGGTGTGATGATAATTAATATGTACATGCTTATATACTTTTTAAAAAAAATGTATTTTTATCAATAATTAATAAATTCTTTATAAAGTTTGTGAGAATCTTAATTTTTCATAAAATGCCAATCTGCAAAGATTCAGTAATCTATAAAAAGACAACAATAATTAACAAAAATAGAACAGATAATTGTAATGAATTCAAAAAAAATTTATTTAATGATTTGGAAATTCAAATAGAATTTTTTTTTATTCTCTTTGTTGTCTGAGATATACATGTTTGTATTTAAACAATAATTGGCATATTTCTTCTTGTCCTCGCTTTTATAATAATTTTAAAATAATTGCCTTCGTTAAAATATGCTTATAAAATAAATATAACAACATTACTGATTTAAAATACATCAATAAAAAAAAATACTAAAGTATTAAAACGAGAGGGACAATTTTTTCGTAGCAAATTCGGTTACTATATCGAAATATATGAAATACGTGAAAAGTGCGCATTTTAAAAGAGGCGAGAAGGGATGATCCCACGGCGAACATTTACCACACTAGATTTACCACGATTTGCAAATAGTGTCCACAATCAGCGTCTACTTTCTGCAGAAATCTGTTTACGGAGAAACTGTGTGCCAGCAAAATGTCAATAAACGATACTTGCAATCGCACGAATACCTTCGTCAAAAACACGCACGTTCCACAGCATTCCATTGGAAACTACCTGCTGAAGTAGACATGTGTACATACATACACGGCGAAACCGTGCTGTTGCGCTGTGTACACAAGCACATGGATGATACGGAATATTTTCCGATTTCGACAATACAGTGCGGAAGGAGAGTTGCGAAAGAGCAGCACGGAATCGAGGTGATAGAAGCGAAGGCACAAAGACGGGGAATAGCATCGTGCGTGAAAACGTAAAGCAAGAAAGGGGAATACCTGATTATGGTCGCCATGTTGTCCTAATCTGGCCCTTGAATACACCAGAAATTTGCGGAAAAAAACTACCTTCCAACTCCGCTCCGGATTGTACACACGGTGCGTTCGATACACGATCGCAGATGCAATCGCAAAAAACTATTTATCGTGATCGCGGTCACTCGATCTCTCAACTGGTAGCTGGATCTTCCCGAGAGCATGCGTCCCACCGATGATGATACACGTCTCGCACGCCCGTGCCCGTAGTTACCAACACAAATCGTCGTACCAATAAATCTCGTTAGACGTTTAAATTTTCAAATCTTCGAAGTAATGGACGGTCCCTCGTCTCGCGCGCTTGATGACTCGACCACGAGGCGGCACTGGCGACAGTGTGATGAATTTGGGCACGAAGCATGAATGTTATATAAGGCCAATCTCACCACTTTCGACTAGCTTGATTGGCCCAGATCGGCCAATTAAATTTTAACAAATAGCCTGCAAACTTAAAACTGATTGTATCATTTCGTTTTTCTTTTCCATTTTCTTCAAATTACAATTTATTGATTTGTGTAAAATATAAAACAGTAAATTAATAATAAAATATTCATAAGTTAATTCTTATTTCAAAGCCCTCTTAAGGCGATGCTGGACTGACGGTGGAACTCACTCGACGTCGATACTACAGATCATTACAGATTTTTCTTCGACGTCAAGTCTAACGATTATTGGTCGCGCGCGGGGTAAAGAGTAAGAGGAACAGCCTACCGCTCTTTGTCAAACGCACTCATCTGTCCTTGTTTTTCGACTTTAGCGCCATCTATTGAGATCTCTCCACTACAACGAACGCAGTTTTTGCTCTTTCCATCAAATCCGCGTGCAAATTACATAAACAATTTTTAAATAGTCCTTTCTCTCATACTAGAACTTCTAGGATCATTCTGCAAGCGCCGTATTATTCTTTCATTTAATTCATTTGCCGCTAACTACTTATTTCATGCATACAGTCTAAAACTTTTATATGGGGCACATGTTGTCACGAGTCGGCTGCAGAAGCCTATAATTAAACTATAATTTTTTAACTAACTTTCGTTTTTCGTATTAAATTATAGTTAGCGGCAAATGTTTTTGTCACTACTTTAATTGTGGAGAAGGATTTTGAGATCTATAAACCCAATTAAGAGAACGGAGTATTTAAAATTAATCGCGTATAGAGACCGGTCCAGCATCGCCTTAAAATGGTAATACAGCTTTGTAATTGGTTAATGACATCTTAAAACAGTACTTAAGATAATCTTAAATATAAGAATCGATTATGAATACTGACCAAGTATTTTTTTTAATTAATTAAAATTAATAAAAAATTAAGTTAGGGATGATAATCAGTTTTAATTGTTCCATTGTTATTTATCGTATATACACATTGTCCTTAAAACGTTTTTTGATAACTCAATCCAAGAAAGTTAATGACGTCATACTATTTTAAGTCAACCTATTTTTAAGTTTTAATTGGACAATTCCAGCATACGGCGTCATTAAGCCTATTGCACAATAAAAAGTACAGACAATAAGAAGAACATGCAATAGATTTTGCAATTTTTGATTGGTTCGCAGATATTTTTGCAGCTTCTTTAATGGATTTAAAAAATCTAAAGCGCGAATTCGAAAATGTCGAAATAAATTCGATTCTAGACATTTAAATTCGTTTTCGTTTAGTGAGTCTCCAGCAAACAAACAATAATTTCAAATGAATTGAAAATTACAATTTATTTTAATTTAGTCAAGTTTGCGCTTTAGAATCCCGGAGTATTTTTGAATTCATATGGACTTAAATGGATTGAAATACGAAATGCGCGCGCTATATTCATCATTTTGAATTCATATGGATTCAAATCCATATTATATTATTTTTTTGGGTTTAAATGGATTCGATAAATTTGAAGCACGAATTCAAAAATGTCAAAATGAATTCATTTCTAGAAATTTCAATTAATTTCCGTTTGCTGCATGGGTCAATAAACACTATAAATAAATAAGTTATATTACTGTGTTTCATAATAACATACTTATGTTTTATATCTTATTAATACCTATTGCCCGTTATATTTAATATTCATTGAGGAAACTGAATTCTAAAATTTTAATTCTTATTCCTAATATCTAATATTCTTCATTGTGCACAGGGTCTAAACTAAATAATATATAATAAAAAGAATAAATATTTTAGAGCTAGAAAGAAAAAATAAAGAGATTAGAAGAATAAATATTTTAGATGACACATTAAAACTTCCATCGTTAGTTGTTATTAAAAAAAATTTTGTTGCTTATATATCAATGCTAAGCAGTAACTTGCAGGATAAGAGAAGAAGGCGAGAGCGCATTGCTTTCAAACCAAATTTATTTTTTCCATAAGATTTCACAATAAATTTCAGTATTATAATCTGCTATTATATTAGCGGTGCGCTGTTGTCGGACAAAAGAAATAAAACAATTTTGTGTTGTATAAGGCAGGTTACATGAATTATTACTTAATCTATTGCAATATAATAAATTTATATTACCGCCAGAAGCCAGTACAGACAGACTATAGAATTGGAGGCAGGAATTTGGAAGCAACAGAAAGGCGTTCCGAATAAAACAGTGTATAGAACGGCATTTTCCGGTCTATACATGCGAAATTTTCCAATGACGAATCACCATTATGGATAATGGCAATGTCTGAAACACACAATAATGTAGTCACGTAGGATTTTTGCAATATGGCACGTGCCATATCGGAAAAAGCATAAATCAAGACCTTTCCCTAAATTCATAAATTATCATTTTCGCGTTTAACCCCTTCGCTACGAGCAGCCACCGTTATAGCTCGCCGGAAATCTCTTTCCCAGACAGTTAATGGCTCGTCAAATTTTTAAACAAATTTTAGTAATTTCTTACACGTCGATTCAAGATTATATTTGTACACAATATATTGGACGTGATGAAATTATACATTTCAATTTTGAAAAATCGGAAGCAGTACTCTTAAAATAGAGTAGCGTCTTGCTTTATCACGCATTATTATCATTTACCGTTGCGAAAAGGTTAAAGAACGATATGTTAAACATGATACACGAAAGAATATATTTTGGTAAGCAGTGCGTCTATACTGTTTTCTCGGTCACGTTGACCGCTAGTCCAGTCCGCTAAGGATCTACCGAAAGAAAGCAATCCTTCCAATCATGCGCTCCGTTGACCCCTGCGGTAAAATAAGCAATAGATATAAAATAAAGAAAAAAAAAAACTAATCAACATGATCAAAACCACCGATGAATTTCTCACGACCGGCGGAGGTGCCAGTCCTTTGAGAAAGGATGTCCCATCTCCGTGATGATGTTGAAACGTGTTGGCTTCATACTGTCTGATGATGATGCAACATTGGCGATTCCCATCAACAAAATTCCGCCGGAGAAACCGATATCGACTCTCAATGTGTGTGTGACGTGCGCCCACGCGTTCGAGGCAACAAATCTTCCCCTCAGTATCTTCCCTTCAACGCTCGAGATAACGGTGCGTGTACGAAGGAATCCTCGAATACAATTTATACTCCTTAATTTACTCTGTGCTTTTTCCATTTGATTCCGCGACAAAGTGGAAGAAACTTGTGGAGTCTTAGTGCTGCTACTACAGTCCGATCTTCCGTAGCTTATAAATTACTAAAAAGATATTTCACGAATTCCCTCGCTGTAGTCATCTGAGCGTGACGCAACGTTTGGCAACATTTGTTTCGATCAAATTGTGATGCAATACACTTTTATTTTCTTTCTCTTTTTTAATATCATTTTATATTCCTTTTTTTTTTTGTTTAGTTGTAGCGTCACTTGATTCGGCGATAAAACGGTCCGTTCACAGTAAGCGCGTGTCACGGTGATTGACAGTAGTCGTTCATCGTTCTCCAGCCTGCGCAAATGTTCTTCTCTGTCCTCGTTGCACTTATTACAATCAGTAGTAGATACATAAGCCTTGCGTGTTTCCGCGTCCACGGTGGAATCCTCCAACGGCGAATTAGCTTACGGAATCTTCGTTCTCCTCTCACTCCCCTTTACCTCACGTCGACGACATGAGTGTATGCTGCATAATATCGTACTCGATCGTCGAGCCGTCGTACCGTTTTGCGCAGTTAGTGATTTGTGGTTGTTGGTCGAAGAAGAATTGGTCGAACGAGCCTTCATGGCATGGCAATTGCGTTGCTCAGCCGTAGGTAGGTCTCGGCTCAGTAGGGCTGCGAGAACTGTCCTCCGGCTTGCGACTGGCCCGACTGATAGAAGCCACTTCGGTCACCCTGATAGGTCGAATCCTGCGATAACAGACCGTCCATCTGCGATTGGAAATCGCCGACTGCGAACGAGTCTTGAGAGAGTTCCGCCTGACTGAGACCAGGCTGTGAAAGACTGAAACCAGGTTGGGACATGCCCTGGGTCGTGCCCTGCGTTAACGGCAGACCTGGTTGACTGTACGGTTGCGTGTTTTGCTCGGTCTGACTCAGCTTGCCCATACGCGGACCCGACTTGTTTCTCGCTGAGGTAGCGGCGCCACGCCGATTTCTCTGATTCTGGCGCGCCTGTAACGCTTGCTGATGCTGATTGTAGAAACGCGGTGGCACGTGCGCCATATTCATGAACATACCAACCGGTACGGGCATGTTGTTCATCGCCGCCTGCGCCCGTTCCGGACTGATATAGCTGATGGTATCGTGAGTACGACTGAAAATGTCGAGTGGCACGTGGTTTCTTTGGTAGTACGGATTGTGATTCTGCGTGCCATTCACCTGTGCGCCAGAACGATCGTACACCGATCCAGGGATCAGAGCTTCGCGCGCATCGTACATCGACGTGGACATAAAGTGCGACCCCGGATTGGCCGCGTTTACAAGTTTCTTTGGCTTAGCAAATTGAATCATGGACTCCTTCAGATTGTTCAACGGTCCTTCGACCAGCACCTTTTGCTCCTTGTAAAAGCTAAGCAGATGGTTCCAGAGTGGCTGCTTCGAGAGTACCTTGGGATTTCCTACGATAATGATGCCATATTTTGCGCGAGTCAATGCCACGTTCAATCTTCTGGGATCATTCAAGAATCCAATGCCTTGATGTTCGTTAGATCGTACACAGGACATTATTATTATGTCCTTCTCTCGGCCCTGAAAAGCATCCACACTCGCCACTTCGATTTCTTGATACAATTTCGAGTGTAAAGAACCTTGGTACTGCATATACTGCACAAGATAGGCCCGTTGACCTTCGTACGGGGTTATCACTCCAATCTGTTCCGGTTTCACGCCACAACGTAAGAACCGGGTTGTTATCTTTTCCACATTAGACGCCTCGGTACGATTCAAATAAGATGTCCCACTTCCAGCTATCTCCTCTTGACCTTGTGTGACGTAGAAAAACATCGGTTTATCCGGTGCGGGCCAAGGAAAGTCGATTTTCAGTAATTTTCTTTCATCAGCGCAAACGCCATTCTGCAGAGAACCTTCGTAGAAGAAATTGGATGGAAATCGTGAAAGATCAGGATGCATACGATATTGTACTTCCAAGCGGAATGGTCTAATTCCCAGCACTACTAGTCTCTCAAACAGAGACTGAGACAAACCGGCTCTGGCAGCTTTCTTGCACATCACTACCGGACCTAATTGGCAGTGATCTCCAACGAGAATCAATTGCTTTGCTCCTAGAACAACTGGTACCATGCACTCTGGCTCAGTGGCCTGCATGCTCTCGTCGATAAGTATAGAATGGAACTTTAATCTGTGCAATCTTGGATCACCGGCGCCGACGCAGGTACAACAAATTACATCGGCTGCTTCAAGAAGCTCCTTCTCCGCCGCTTTCTTCAAGAGTCTGTAGCGTTTCTCATCGACGCTCGACAATTCGCCCGTCTCATCCTTCAACTGTTGCAATTTCTGCAATTCGGTGTTCGTCTCCATGTTTTTTATTTGATTATGTAGCGCGAGGAAACTCACTGGCGAATCGATGGCCTCTCGCGATTTGGCACACAATCGTACGACTTTCAAATTTGATTTGTGTATCTTCTCGGTCAATTGATCGACAGCAGTGTTTGAAGGAGCGCATACGAGAACCGGACCACCGTTCTGTTTCACCAGTTGATAAACTATGGTGGCGCTTGTCACGGTTTTACCTGTTCCAGGTGGTCCTTGGATCAAGGATAAAGGTCGTTGTATCGCGTGTTTCACAGC
This sequence comes from Solenopsis fugax, assembly GCA_003595255.1. NCBI lineage: Eukaryota > Metazoa > Arthropoda > Insecta > Hymenoptera > Formicidae > Solenopsis > Solenopsis fugax. The sequence goes on along the minus strand of QKQZ01024405.1, from coordinate 2,842 downwards.
ATATACCTGTGATCTGTTCAAGTCAGGTAGATTCGGTGCGCTAAAATGTTTAGGAAGATGACAACGGAACAGAACCTCTTCTACTTCGTGTCCCAATAATCTGTGATATATATAACCTGACACAGACGAGTCATCCACTGCAAACTTGCGTAGCGCGGACTGCATTCTATAATAAAATAAAAATAAAAATATTAGAGTTACAATAATATCGACATATTGCAATAATATCGATATCTTACCGATCAAAACTTGTACTCTTCCAAATAAAATCAACGACAAAGTTGCTAATGCATTCCGTTGGTGCTCCAGAATTATTTTTCAGCTCAATTCCGACTTCCTCCCCGTAATTGTCGGGAATCTTAATCACGTGTCCAATTCCAGACCAAGGCTTATGAAGTTCTCCCAGATAACGGAGCCTTAATTCATCTCCGTGCATCAACTTCATATCTCCGTCTGTTTTAGCCAGCATAAAATACGCGATAGTCTTCTTGTTCAATCCGACGTCCCATCGTACTTCGATATTCTCTTGAGTTTGAGATTCTTTCAGACGTTTATCATAATCGGCTTCCAACTTTACAAGCGGACCAAAAATATTTTGATACTGATATCCATCCTCGTAACGTAATAGAACCTGCTGCGGTTCTTCATCTACTCCAGGTTTTTCTAAATCTTGGAAAGTAGCATCGACGTTATCTCGCCACAACTCCTCTAATTTATTAATCTGTTGCGCAGAGATCTGTCTAGCTCTCAATTGTTCTTGTTCGGATGGGAACTTCACTAACCAAGACAAAAAGCTGCGATCTTCGATCAATGGCTTCCATTGTTCTTGATCCCTGAATAAATATTAAAATAAATTTACATATAATATACATTTATATTACATTCTAGAGCTGTGGTATCTATATAATCTCTCACAAATAGAAATATTCACACATATCTTGATCTCTTTATATATGTAAAAGTAATTCATTCTTACCAATTCATATCCTTCAAAGAACTCTGTGCCGCGCATGGCTGGCGGCAGAGCAGTACAACTACGGAATCGGCTTTAGCGGGAATAAAACCCAATACGAAAACATTTCTCGTAGCACAGGAATAACATTCCAAAACAGTTTCACCAAGAGGGCCATCTCTGCAATGCAATGGATTTTTATAATGAAAAGAGTCATAATTGAGAGAAATAAAATATATGTTTCAAGCTGATTGTCTACATCCAACATGCTTCTCTATCATCTTTTTTATATTAACATAACAAATTTACCTGTGTAAAGTGACTTCCTTGTGTTTAGCACGAACAAGATGATTGATAATATGCGATCCTGATGTATTGCCACGTCCATTGCAGAACCACTTGCGGCAGACGTTGCACATAACCACGCAGGACGCCTCATGGATACCGCAGTATTTACATGCATGTTCAGGCAAATCACGATTGTAATACGCTTCCTCCTCCTCCTCTTCAAATTGCAACTCAGCGAGACTCTGGGCTGCTCCAGAAATCTTCAAATCCAATGACGAGCTACCATTCGTTCCATTGACCTAGACGATAATGCGTTTACGGAAACATTATCAAAAATTTCGGAACAACATCAAAATTGCAACAAGGTCCGCCGATAAAAAATGCAAAGTTTATAAAGCGGGTTATTTAAAAACAATTTTGCGAACGGAGAATGAAATCAAATCTTTTGCACGAAAATAAAATCCGGGAAAAGACTAATCCTTTCTATAAAAGATAAATTGTAGCATCTTTCTGTTTATCGCTACGCAGCGCGAAATGCTCCCTTTATCGCGGATTTATTTTAAGCCGGAGAAATTGTTTTATCAGAGTTAAATGAATCATCATGTTTTTTTTTATCTCTATCGCGTCGCCGGAGTGCCAAGAGCATCCACCCGCGTGGATTCCGTCATCCTCGCTACATCTCGAGTCGCGGAAGCGGGGCTTGCGTAATTTCGAACGCTCCGAGGACCAAAAGTCGCACCTAACCTCCTCGCCGCTCGCAGCTGGCGCGAGGGCGACGAGGTGTTGGCGCCGTCCCGTGCTTCTCCAGCATCGGACGATCAAGGTCACACGTCGACGACGTGCGTACGTTCGTCGGCAATCCCAAACGGAGGATTCTGCTGTCGTGGGGGGAGAAGGGAAGGGGATGGAAGGGAGAGGGGAAAAAAGGACGCCGGGGTCAGGGAGCGGGAGATAAGGGTGCGAAGGCGGGGAGGGAGAGCCGTCGGCTCTGCTTTACCGCCGCACGCGCGACTTGGAGGTTAGGCCGCGTGGCCGAGGCTGAACTCCGGGAGATCCCCTCGGAATGCCACGAAGCGCCTACTCGCCGGGATACACGGGCGTGCACGGTGCGCCTCTGCGACGTAGAACTGACCTGAATGGGTTGACTGGACTGCGTCTGGGTCGCGTCGTGCTGCGATGCCTGGGTTTGACTCGGTGACGGTAGGGTGAAATCGGTGAAGTCGAACTCGCTGCCCTGCGTGTCCGCGCCGATCAGGTCGGTCTCCTCGGTGTCGAGGAACGTGAGGGTCTGGCTGCTGGGACCGTACGCGTCGACGCTCATCCTGGCGCGATCCGATCCGTTTTCTCGTCTCTGCTTTCCTCTTTCTCTCTCTCTCTTTCTTCTCCTCCTCCCCCTTTCTCTTTCTCACTTTCTCACTCACTATCTTTCTCTCTTTCTCTCTCGCACTCTTTGGGTCTCTTGATCTCCGCGCACCTCCGCTCAGCGAGAACAGAATTAGCGGATCGCGCGCTGCTACTCGCGACGCCGTACGCCCTTCTCGTACGTGACAACGAAGCCCGTAAGGACGCGAGCGGTGCGTGCAACGCGTGACGCGCGACGAC
>QKQZ01024399.1:1760-37159 GCA_003595255.1 Solenopsis fugax | reverse complement strand
TGTCGCAAAACACATTTTTTACTGCTACGACTTCAATATGACGTCATCGCCAACGAAACTTTACTAGCAACGTTGTTACATTAGGACGCGTTTACAGTGTTTAATGTAACTTTTTAACATATATCCATACAAAGATATTTCCATTTTTACGAATTACCCCACCTAATAAATAGCCCGGTCTCCCCTATTTTGTATTTCGTAAAATTAGAATTTATTTGAAACAATATTTTCTTAAATGAATGTTCTATGTAAATATAGAAAATGCATTAGTTTCAAATTAAAGGTATACTTTTAATTATATATAATTAACAGTATTAAAAAATATTATATGTATACATATGTACACATTATTACATATTGATAACTAATAAATATTATTTATGTTTTAGTCCCCGAAAAAAGTTGGTGATGACATTGCCAAGGCTACCAGCGACTGGAAAGGTCTGAAAATCACTGTTCAACTGACTATTCAGAACAGACAAGCCACAATCTCGGTTGTACCATCTGCTGCCTCTTTGATCATCAAAGCTCTCAAGGAGCCACCTAGGGACCGAAAGAGGCAAAAAAACATCAAGCATAGTGGCAATCTGACATTTGACGATATTGTTTCCATTGCTCGTGCTATGAGATCGAGATCGATGTCGCGAACACTCGGCGGCACCATCAAAGAGATCCTGGGTACGTGTCAGTCAGTGGGAAGCACTGTGGAGGGCAGACCGCCTCACGATCTGATAGACGACATTAACGCTGGAGAATTGGAAGTCCCGGAAGAATAATTGGTGGGTATAGAGCTCTTGGTTTGCTTTTTTCATTTTTAATTGCAACTTTTTGTAACAAAATGACGATTATACACAGTCCAGCAACAGGTGGCGAAAGTTTAAGAAATAATTATTGAATATTTAAGGATAAGTTACATTTTTACAAATGTATTAATATTTATACTTTAAATAAATATGTATATATGAAAATTATATTTGTAATATTTTATGTATTAAACATAGAATATTATAAATACAACTTTCTATTCTATATGTGCTGTAATTATGGCACAGAGAGTCGTGCGTCTGCTCTCCGTGCTGAAGATCCAGGTTTAATTCCATTAATCAGAAACATCTGATTTTATTCGATTGCTACCTCTCAGAAAGCAATGGCAAACTATTGATAATATTTTGCCATGAGAACCCTCTCTAAAGGGGTTAGACTGGTCCTGAGGCTCTAAAATGATCTATCATACCTTGATCGGTTCAGCTATTATTAAAATCTGATAATCTCGCAGTCGCCGGTTTACGTGAATGACACGGGCGGTTTCGCGCTGCACGTTGGCGCGAGACACTACCGTGTCTCTTGGCTTTGTTATCCTTGAATTTCGTTTTATTTTATTCTAGTGTCACTCATTAAATTTTCTTTCACTTGTTGACGAACATTGTAGATGATTATTTAATTGTAATTTATTATTAATAAAATCTTGAAGTTATTGTTTTAACTTATGCAGTCACAAATGAAAAAAGTTGACTTTGAGCTCTTGGTAGGGGTTGGCATCCCATCCACCTATCTAACACTGATCGCATCAAATGATGTATTACGTGTTAGTAGGCATCTAGCCATTGAGGAGACAACCTCAATAAAAAAATCATGTTCTATATAGCAATTTCTTTGTAATATAGAAACATATTTTTTACTAATTATCTTGTGTTTTATGTTTTTACAGATTTTGTAAGGTGTGGAAAATAAAAATGCCTTAAAATTTAACATATGTGTTAATTTCTGTGTTTTATTTATCCAGTTTTAGTTTTAAGTACACAATACATTACAAAAGAAATGATTAAATTTAGCATAATCAAAGCTTGGCTGCAAAATATTTCGCAGATTTACAAATAATTCTTTTTTAAATTTATGTCAAACAAGCTATGAGAAGCTTAGAAAGTTCATTAACTTTTTTCTTATTGGAATTTCTGTAACGTAATAAAATAATTTTGCAAATTTTGTAAATTTATATAGTTAAATTAATTCTACAGAATTATATATATATTTTTCTTTGATTCTACTTGTTTTTTAATTGTTAAATATGAAAATGTACAGAAAAAAATATAAATTTACTTATAAATTGTACTTCATTAAGATTTTCCAGTTTAAAAAGTAAAGGGAAGTCACATGGTATTCATATGTATCTTTTAATAAAGGAGTAATTGACATTGCCTTTAAAATAATAAATGATTTAAAAATTTTTTAAAAGTAATATTGATAAATAGTGATGTGGGAAAATTGAGAAAGAATTGTTTAAAATAATGATTCAAATGTAATAACAAGTGATATTGCCACATTTTTATTAGTATGATATATTAAAAGAGAATTATATTTATGAACATTTCATATTTTTACAAAAATGATACAGTAAAACTTCAAAATGTTCTTTAAATTTCGTTCTTTCTTCTGAATATAATTTATAATAATTTTTCCAATTATTATTTTTGCAATTAAATTTTTTAAAACTCATAAAACTCAATGCTACTGTAGAAAGTTATTTAAAGAAAACTGATCAAAAAATTGAAAAAATTCAGGAATAATTATCTTTAATATATATACCTATATATTAGTAGTGTACACTCATGATAATACCACCCAAAAGTTAAGTCCCATTACGTTCAGTGGCGATCAAAGAGATTGTATATAGTAGCGATACTTCCACTGTTTCCACTCCTGCCGATGAGAGAAAACTTTTGGTTGTGCCGCATGCACACACGGAAAGACATGAATACAGATTGACTCATACTAATGCAGCTCGATTGTCACTGGCGAAATGTTCACTGACCGCTCCCTTCAGCTGCCTCCATGTGTCAAATAAAATCGAAAATTGCATTTTTTTCATGGCTCTATTTTCCAATCTATGTAAAAAGTTATGACATTTTTTCACAATATCATGTTCCTCCATCGCATGATAGTTTTTTTATTCACGTGTCATTTTTAGTATAAGTACTACAAAAACAAAACGCGACATTTGTATAGGCGACACGTATTAAAAAATGCAATTTTTAATTGCTTATATTTCACAATCAGTATTAAAATGATCAATCTCATTGTAATTGCATGAGCATATCAACGTCTTCTAATATAACTTATAGTTTCAATTTCAAGAAATTCTAATTATTTTCAATTCGCGAGTGTACTAGAGCTTATTGGTCATTCATTAATCATGAATTGTGAGTATGCAGAAAGATGGTGACTTCTCAGTTTATGAAATTTACGCAGGGACAGAATCGATGACCGTGGGTGTACTATCTTAATCATAAACATATTTTCAAAAAATTGATTAAATTCTTATATTATGTGAAAAGAAAAAAAACTGGAAAACCTCAAGTGTGAATGTTACGTTTAAGGCTCCTGTCTACTCGCCGCGGCCATATTGAAGTCGTGATGTCAGAAGCGAGAAATTGCGTGAAATAATACGTAATTTTGTCCGATGTCCCATTTATAAATAAAACCAATTTGGATAAAATAGACTAATCAGATGACTTTAAAACACTTGTAAAAATGGATCCTCTAGAAAAGTCTATCCTTTTTCCGCCTAACAGTCAGTAAATAGTCGTGAAAGGCCCGTAAAGTCAAGCCTATTGAAAACATGCGGTTTGACAGCTGCTGAAAAGAGGGAGAAATATACTTTTACGTACAAAATTCGAAGATGTCTTTAGTCTTGACCCATTTTTACGAACTTCATAAATACGAGACAAGTCACATTTTCACAATTAAGCACTTAATAACGAAATGGTATGTCGGACAAAATTTTGTCGCCAACAAGTCGCTTTTCATTGTCTATTAGTTCTAATTTTGTCCGCGACGGAATGTCGCTACGTGAATGACGTGACGTTATGAGATATCACACGTAAAAGTTTCCGCATGGCATTTGTAAATAAAAAGAATTTGGATAAAATGGAATAACGAAATCGCTTTAAAACACTTTTTAAATGGACCTTGACTATTATTTTTCCACCTAACAGTCAATAAATAGTCTTAGAAAGCATGTAAAGTGAAGCCTATTCAGACAGGGAAACACAGATAGCTGAAAACAGATAGTTGAAAATAGTAAAAAATATGCTTTTATGTATAAAATTCAAAGAAACTTTATTTGCGAATTTTTCTATTTTTACGAATTTGATAAATACGAGAAAAGTCATATTTTCAATTTTCACAATGAAACACATAATAATGAAATCACGCAAGATAAAATTTCATTGCCAACCTGACGTTTTACGCCTATTAGTTCTAATTTTGTCCGCGACGGTATGTAATCGCTATGCCGTCAATGTGGAGTTCTCGGCTGAGGTGTCAGGAACTTCAAATGAAAAACATTATAATATAATGCTTACAAAGTTAAATTATAATTATCCTTAACTCTTGTAGCTTATTTTCATATTTAACATTTATGACTTAATAATTATGTACATTGTAAATATTACGTAAAATATATTTGTTATTTTTCATAATGACATAGAACATTTTTAGACAAAAGATTTTTATGTTCATATGTTTATAATATATTTTTTATGTTATTAAATACGAAATGCATATCTTGAACTCGTATAGTAATTATAAAAATTACATAAAAGTTCACAGAAAAGGATATTTGGAAGAATTGGTAACATGGAAATGAGAACTATACACACATGTACTTGACTATACATACATATATATATAATTTGCTATTATGTATGTATATATATTTGTACGAGTTTATAATTTATAATTAATTCTTGATCGCTTCTGAGTATTATAAATATAATCAATATAAATTACGCGTCTATCATTTCAGCACTCAGCGTGCTAATCCTTCGAACGTTTCATACAAATGATATATTACACAAATACAAGAACTGCTTTCTATAATTTTACAATATTTACTGATGGCTACACAACTAAACAATTATGATTTCTTGAAGATATCCTAGGTCTGAAAAATAATAGCTTATTAAACGATTAGAAGAAAAATCCTAAAATACAGAAATATTCGACCCATGATGTATAAATACAATTTAACTTTAATGCCTTTCAACGGTCGAAGCTAGATCTTAATGCTTAGTTTATTTGTGTAATTTTATATATCCATTCAAATTCACGAAACTACGAAATTGTTTTTTCAGACATAACACAGATCTAATGAACAAAAATAAGTAATATCACGTTTTATTAAATTGAATTCAATGATTGATGCTAGCATGCATCTAAATATTAACCCTTTTCTCCCTGTAAAAACTGTAAAGAATTTATTATTAATATAAATTAAGCACTAAGATCTAGCTTTGACTGTAGAAAGGCATTATTGTTAAATTGTATTTAAAAATCCTAACATTTCTTGTCCGTACTTAAACACATCTCTAAATACATGTATATACAATTTCGGTAAAAGAAATGTAGACACAATAAAGATACTTTGCTGCAATATAATATAATGTGATGCAACATTCTTTTGTACATACCTTTTTTACATCATAATCATAAATACAACTATAAAATCATAAATGTACCATACTTGCAATTTACTAATTGTATTTTCACACAATCTTTTTTCGTCTGCATTAAAGTAATAAAAAAATAAGAAAGTAATAGGCAGTATATTATTTATATAATACCTATTTTTAATTAGCTTCTTAAATATTGAGAATGAGAAAATCGATACTGCTAAAAATATTTTATTCACTATTGCATTAACACCTAAGATTTCAAACTAGGATAAAAATAATAATTTCAAAACGTCCAAATATTTATATACAGTTTTGCCTCAATAGAAAATATTGTAAGTATATGAGCAATAAATTGAAAGTGATGTTAAAATTACAGTATACTGTACAATGAACAATATACCAGTAGTATGACGTACAAAATATATGCAAAAAGATGTGAATATACTTGATATCAATATAGCACTGTTATACTATTAACGTTAATTACATGTATCCCATTTTCTGTTAAAATGGCCTTTTAGCAAGATTTTTTTTCTATCATTTACAACATAAACTCCTATGTAATCAGTTATACAAACAATATTTCCATTATAAGAATTTGGCAAATAACTTCATTATTTAATACAAACGCGTCTGTTTTCCTCTTTTTCTCTTTCTTTTTCATTTAAGTATGAGATATATATGGTTATCTCATGTGTACAATATTGAAGATGTATAATAAAATGTAAGATTATATTCTTTTTACAGTACTTAATAACCTTATTTCATAAGTACTCTCATTATAAAACAATTGTTCTATTCAATTATTACGTGTATAATTATAATTTTCCGTCCGATAGTGGCAATGTCGCTATTTGGAGTACACAATAGGAACCGATTCGTTGAAACCTTCTTAAAATCATCTGTAATAATACGTTGAATGTCATGATAAACGCTGGTGATAATTATGAATTCTTTTCTTCACACAAGTAAATAAATTAAAGCATCGCGGATTTCTTCCGAAGCATAAGATACATCTGGATAAGTCACAACAATAATTTCAATATATCTCACATAAATTATCACATATCCATACGCGGATATAGTCATTAATATAACGTTGTTATAAAATTCTAAAAGCCATTAGTATCGTATAATTTGTTTCGTTTATTCCTTTATTTATTATGTAACTATAATACAATAGTTAATCTTCGTGTATAAAATAGCAAACTGCTACCACATTCAACGTATTAAACAGATGATTTTGCCATCAGTTGTAACATTGCGAGTGTTAAATAATCTAAATTCTCAGTCAATAATTACAAGAATGTATACCTGTTTTTGTCATTAAACGGAGCATTCGATAGATGAGACAATATCTCTAATTACTATAAGACAATTTCGACAACTTTGCCTTATCACATCTTTATGATACTTAAGACGTATGAACTGTTAGATAAGACCGCGTTTCTTTTTGTAATCTTCTAGATTTAACGATCGACGGGGTCCTGTATCCTTGATGTTATTAATGGGCTTCGGTAAAACACTAACAGGATTGCCTAAAAGTAAAATCATATAAATTATATAAATACATGTACTCTATGCAATGTATCTTGTTTTTTTTTGTTAATCGAGCAAAAATTTATAATCATAATATGCTCTCGCGTATTACTTACTTGGAATAGGAACTTCCAAATCAATTGTTATATCAAAGTCATGCGCGTTGAATAGATCTTCTGTGCTTTGCTTCTTCTTAGATTCTTGTCCATTTTCCTTATCAGCAGCAGATACTGAATCTCCAGCAGGATGAGAATTCGATTTATCATTCACTGGAACTGTTGCTATCATTTCGGAGTCATCTTCCGGCTTATATACCATCCTCGGTTTAGTACTTCGCCTGGTGAACGGGTCATCGACCTTCTTACCCTTGTTAGCCTTCAACTCTTCCTGTTATAACAAATTTAGTTAATCAATTGAAATATTACAATAAACAGCATATCCTAAACATTACCATTATAGCTTTCTCAGCTTCCTCTACATTTTTCTTTCTGTTGCGATCATTTATGTACGATATACTGGAAATTGTTGCTGTACGCATTTTATCCAGTTCCGATGCGCGCTCTTCTAATTCACTTAATTCTTGATTAAGCCGACTAGCCATCTCGTCATCTCCCCTGCAATTAGCCGCATCGCGTTCTCTCATCAGCTGCGCTTTCTTCATCGCGTAGTTATAAGGAGTCTGTTTGAACCTTTCCTTTTCGCGTACTATCTTTTCTATGTCCTCCTCTTTGAATTCATATACCATTGCTTCCTTAATATCTTTCAATTTTTGCTCTACTTCGTCGAATGTAGGCGTGGATATTCCTTGCAGCGCACAAGTTTCCTTCCACTTGAAAAACTCGGAATCGGTGAATTCCTGATTGGAGACAAATTCTAACCTGAATACTCGTTCCTGCGCACCATGACGCAATTTCAATCCCTTGTTCGTCCTCGTACCGCCAAGTTGATAAATCTTCCCTGTCTCGCACACTCCGCTTATCTCAGCTACTCTATAGACAGGTTTACCGTTATTATTGCCGATTCCTATTCTGACAAAGCAACCTTGCACTACTCTGTCAAAGAAAGGTAAATGAACGAATCTTTCCATCTTGTGACGAGACAATCGAATTTTGTTTAAATCTTCCTTAGTACTGATATATACTGGCTTCTTGGGTCTAGCTTTGTTACTAGTGATTGATCTAAAATAGTGACATAAGACATATAAATATAACTGAACACGAGAGAGAGAGAGAGAGAGAGAGAGAGAGAGAGAGAGAGAGAGTGTGTGTGTGTGTGTGAGAGAGAGAGAGAGAGAGAGAGAGAGAGAGAGAGAGAAATACGAGATACCATTTGCATAAACAGTAGCATAAAAACTTACTTTTTATCGTTGTCGGAATCTGAATCGCGACTGTCGCTCGAGGACGATCTGCGTTGAGACGTTGGTTTAGCTTCCTCTTCTTCTCCGCTGTCTGATGAACCACTGTCATCGGAATATATATCAGATGCCTTAAGTTTCGTTTTGTTTGCACCACCTTTATGATCATCTTCCAATTCTTCTTCCTCCATATCTTTCGATTGTTGTTGCTGCTGCTCTATCCTTTGTTTCTCTTTTTCCTCTGTAGAAAAAAAATGATATTAAAAACGTTTGCAATATACAAAAAAATGGCAAGTGTATGACATAAAAAAGATGACAAGTGTAAAAGATGACATCTTACCTCTTTCTTTCTTTTCTTCACGTCTAGCTTTGAGCAACGACATCGCATGAAACTTTTTATCTTGCTTTTCTTCTATTGTCTTCTTACGATCTTTACTTCTCTCTTTAGGATCCGGTGCTCGATCTATTTTCTGTCTTTCTTCAATACCCTTCTCCTTCTTTTTCGATTCCTTTTGTTTTTTCAACTCTTGTTTCTTGGCCATTCTCAACTTTTTCTCAATTTCGAATCTTGTCTTCATAATTTCACGTTGTTCGATTCGTTTAAAAATTTCCTGCTCGCGTTCTTTCTCAGTCATTTGCGCAAGTCTAGCTTGATCCTCCGCGTCTCCCATAAGTTTGTCGTCATAGCCATCGTTGAATTCTTCTTGGCTGGAGCTGGAACCACTTGGATCTGAATCTGATACCTCACCTGTTGTAATAAAATAATTATTGTTAATTATTACAATATTATTACCATACAGCAAAATTACAGAAAGATTATATGTTTGTGTATCAAAAAATAAACGAAGTACACATTTATAAGATGGATTTAATTTCCAGGTACCTTCTTCTGGCTCTGAAAGCTGTTTAGCTGGCTCCTTCTCACTGGCACTGTCTTCCGAGCTGGATTTTGTCATCTTTCGCTTGCTTCGCTTCGACGGTGCTTTTTTCTTTTTTGTTTTCCCAGGTTTGTTATTCCAGTTGTCATCGGAATCTGATATATCTGATTCGTGTTTGACATCCTTCTTAACAGATCCGTTATCCTCATTTGATTGTGAATCATCCTGGGATTTTCCTTTCTTTTTCTTTGCCAATGACAACAGGTCCTGATAAAGTTCAGTTAAAACATGTGTTCAATTATAAATTATAATTAATGAAATGAGAAAAATAACAGTAATTCAATTTTAAATTCCATTGTGTTTTACAAGCTTTGACAAGCTGTGATACATTGTTATATGTTACAAATATTATAATTTGTATTTTACACTATTATCAGTACTGGGGAAAATAGTTACGGAAATATTTATTTAAAGGATGTATCTATAAAGAATACTATGTGAAATAAATTATATGTAGCATGTAAAAAAGAAAACTGTATTATATGTAACATTCGTATATTTACTTATACCTAATATTCCTCAATTGTGGGCAGAGCCATAATAGTAAAAGAGAGACAAGACAATTGTGTGAATCAGAGAGAGAAATACAACTGCTTTTAGCTTTCAATGTTCACTACCTGATGTTAGATACTGAGGCTGCAGTCAATAGTTAGTGATTTAATCAATCAAAGCAAAGAATTTTACAAATTGACCAAAGGATGCTTCAAAGTATTTGTAGCATCAATTTGGCTGTACCCTCTGTCTATTTCTTGTGATTAAACTTCCAACATGGTTCATCTTTTCTCTCTTTTACCCCAATGTGAAAGGAAAGGTAATGTAGTAAGTTTGAAAAAAAAACAAGCCTATAGTTTATTCTAATATCTATGACCAGTATTCATTCATACTTAAAATGAAATAGATATTCTTTTTCTACACTTTAAAACTAAACTTCTTGAATGGTTTAGCTTTTCACTTTTTCTGTCTAGTGAAAAGAAAGAGAAAAGATGTGTAAAAAAAGTTCAATTCTGGGATGTGGAAAAAAAAGCATTACATGTATATTTGAAGCTTGCTAAAAGCAAGAAAATTTCAGTTTAATGCAGCAACAAAGAATAGATTTATAATTGCAACCGTTGAAAGAAATATCTGAAAGGTTGAAGAAAAAAAGAAAAAATGTTTCCATATAGCACAGAATATGCCAACAAAACTGTAGCAGCATTGATGGAATATTCTGTAACATTCTATGTTGCATGGGTTGTCTCACCTCAAAATATTCATTCGCAATTCATAAGAAATGTATAACAATTGCGTAAACATATAAAAATTTAAGAATACATAACATATTTAAAGACATACATTTATACATTTTTATGGAGTATTACCGTGCAAGTGCTTTAGGCACGAGTGCACTTCGAGACGCATGCAGCTTGTCGCACGACAAAGATCGGAGGTAAAATTATAAACGTCTACGAGACGATGGTGAATGCAAGATTGAGTAGTAAAGAATTTTTACATTAAAAAGGTTAGGCTATTTACATTATCCAGGTCCGAACCGCTTTCCGACGCGCTCCCGCTGTCGGAATCTATGAGAGCCTGATGCTTCCTTTTCGGCATTCTGGCGGCGCGTGTCCGGAGAACGTGAATGATAAAACTTTACCGTAGCTCATACGACGCGAGCACGAGGAATCGGCTGCAATCGGCTGAGCCCAAATTTCAGCAGCGCGTCCGAAAACAGAAACACAATAATGAACCGCGAACGGGAAGTAACCAGCCAGAGCCAAGACAACGGGCTCAGCGTTATGAGATGGAGGGACGAGTCTCGCGCATGCGCAATAGCTCGGACTCTAGCAGACGCTATTAAGCCGGTATCACTTAAAACTCAAATTAAGATTGGACTGAATTTGACCAATCAAAGTAAAGGACCGATCTCACAAACTCCTATGAATTTAAGGCTGAAATCACACGCTGCGTAATAGAGCTGAGGAATAGAGAATGCGTCATTGAAGCGACCAATCAGCGCTATTCTGCTCTTTTAACTTGCGTGATAGAAAAGAGCGGAATAGAGTGTGCGTCATAGCGTCCTAAACTGTCGTATTTTGATGTTAGAGACAATAAATACTGGCGTAGAGTTAAATATTATTAATAAATAATGGATATGACAGATTTCATCACAAGTTTCATGAATTATTTGTGAAACAGCGTTTGGAAAAACTCGAAATGCATATCCTATTGCTCTCATACTATCTCCACTGGTTAAATATCACAAGCAAATTTGTAATCTCGTATAAGGAGCAATTGGTTCTCTGATATTTATTTCCTTTTCAATTCCATGGTCTACTATTGAAAGAAAATGCTCAAAGGTGTTAACATCCATTCTCAAATAATTAAAATACAGCGAATGATTAGTTGTCATCAGCATAGTAATTAAGTTATCACTATCACCTTGGAAAAACCGCTGTTATACTGAATAAATGGGCCTGACCGGGCTCATATGGATCTTTTTGATTTTTTTCCTGTCAAGGCAACGTAAATTGAATATAACTTGATTATAGATATAGTTAATCTTATTTTCTCCTTTCGATACTTCATCATTGGAGTTTTCAAGTATATCTTTATTAAATGCATAATAGATACAGTTATCATTTTTAATTTTTTATCCATGATAAAAATTAATTGTTTAAACGATGAAAACTAGCAAAATAAAAATGCGCAAGTATATAGCTGTCAAAATCATAAAATTTAGATGCAATGACGCATTACGCATTAAGGCTGGTTTATGCAGGCAATAACCGTAAGAAATTGACCAATCATAATCGATTTATAGAAGAATTCTCGACTATGATTGATAAATTTCTTACGGTTGTTGCCTGCATAAACTAGCCTTTCCGCACAATTTCAGTGCTCTGTTTACATGATGCGTAAAAATGACCATAAATGCGTTAAAGCATTCAAAAATTTATTTTGAATTTATAAATATTTATTACAAAATATTAAATATTATAGCAGTGATAATTGTTTTTATAATTTGAGAAATTATATTTTATTTTAATAAGCAAATTATTAACATAAAGTTAGTAATTTCTAAATTATATTTATCCTGAATTTATCTTTTCATCTCTTTGACGCACCATATGAACATAGCACACAAAACTTGCGTAATAGAAAAGAGCGGAATAGCGCTGATTGGTCGCTTCAATGACGCATTCTCTATTTCGCAGCTCTATAAGGCTGGTTTATGCAGGCAATAACCGTAAGAAATTGGTCAATCATAGTAGAGAATTCATCTATAAATCGATTATGATTGGCCAATTTCTTACGGTTATTGCCTACATAAACCAACCTTTACGCACCGTGTGATTTCAGCCTAACAGCTCGTAGGTTTGTTCTCGTGCAAGAAGTTCAGTTCTGGGACGTGGAAAAAGAACAAACCCTTGATATCCTAACTTTCCTATACATAAATTTGCTGAAGTTCTTTCCCATAATTCCCATTCTTTCCCCAGTCGAACCTCAAACATGGAGAACCGTACGATATCAAAAAAAAGGAAGGTTAGCAATTTTTATGAGTTCTTAATAAATATGATGTAAAATTATATTCGTTACCGAATATATTGTGATGCCGGAAACTTTTGGAATAATATCTTGTCGAAATTTAGATGAATACTGTAATATGTAATCGTATATGATAATGCTTTCAGCGCCATTTTCATTTACACATGGATCTCACAATCTCGCGTGTCTCGTTTATGAATAGAATTTTACGGATTTAATGCCAATGTATTTTAATATTCATCGCAACGTTCTTTTATTCCGTATTTGATATTTAACGTTGCACGATTAATTTTAATAAACAAATTTCGAGGTTAAAATGTGATGAAGATGGGAGATTAGAGTTACCGCATTACTAACGTATTTTTTTCTTTTATCTTCAGTTTGTGGGAGATGGTGTCTTTAGGGCCGAGCTGAACGAGTTTTTGACTCGTGAGCTCGCCGAGGATGGCTATTCAGGCGTGGAGGTCCGCGTTACTCCAAACCGGACAGAAATCATCTTACTGGCTACTCACACGCAAAGCGTGCTCGGCGAGAAGGGACGCAGGATCAGGGAGCTTACCTCCGTAGTGCAGAAACGTTTCAATTTCAAAGAGCCGCAAAATGTCGAGCTGTACGCGGAGAAGGTTGCCACGCGTGGTTTGTGTGCCATCGCGCAGGCAGAATCCCTTCGGTACAAACTGATTGGAGGCCTCGCTGTACGGAGGTAAATCATAGCTTTATTTCGTGCATACTGTTGTAATTATCGTATTTTCTTTAATTTCTATTAAACGTTTAACTCTTAATTCAGGGCGTGTTATGGTGTCCTGCGTTTCATCATGGAATCGGGTGCTAAAGGTTGTGAGGTAGTTGTCAGTGGTAAGCTGCGAGGTCAGAGGGCGAAATCGATGAAATTTGTCGATGGTCTCATGATACACTCGGGCGAGCCGACTAACGAATACGTCAACACTGCCACCCGGCATGTGCTTCTTCGGCAAGGTATAATCGCATTGTCACAATCCTTGTTTTAACTCTGGAGCTGCTGTGCTTGAATTTTTATTTGAGTATCAATTCAAATTTAGTACAGTTTTTGTTATTAAAATTGTGACAACTTATATTTTATAAATTGTTTTGGTTTAAGATAGTTTAGTTATTCTAATTATTAGCCTATGAAGTAAAGAAACACAAAAAAAATCTTAAAGTTTAAAAGCTAATTTTAATTATATGGGTGGATTTTTATCCAAATTTTAATTCAAATTTAATACAGTTTTTGTTATTACTGTCTTGATAGCTTAAAATAACATTTAATGAGATTTTTTTATATGTTTTAACATAGTGCATTTTTATTCTAAACCTTGTAAATTATAGTAGAAAAAAAACTCTTAGAAGTATAAAAACAATTTTTAAATAGATATAATAAGTTGAATTTTCACCTAAAGTAATATTAATATAAGGAAAATACAAATAGCATTTTAAAGTTTATAATATAATACGTCTGTAAAAGTTTGGTATGAGAACACATGTAGCTAGTTTATAATATATGATCAAAAGTTTATATTTTATAAAATGTACAATTTATATTTTATATTTTGTAATATATTTTAGGGGTATTGGGAATCAAAGTTAAAATCATGCTTCCTTGGGATCCCAATGGCAAGAGTGGCCCGAAGAAACCTCTTCCAGATTACGTATCTATTGTGGAGCCAAAGGAAGAGATACCTCCATCCGTTCCGATTTCCGAGGTGAAGCCAACCAAAGATATACCTCAACCCATTCCTCTTGCTGTGTAACACAATCATTTGAAATACATTTAGAAGGAAAATACGAAACCTATGTGTTTTACTTGAAAATACCTCAAACTTTTTTATTTGAAAGGATTTGTCCTGAGATAATTTAACCAGAGAGGAACCTGACGCCACGCCGGCCTTTTTCCTATAACGCTTCGAAACTCCCTTTGACTATATACTTCTGGACTGCTAGTACCCCTACTTATCCATAAAATAAAAAGAGAGGTCCGTTAATCTAAGATCTCAGCACTACCGTCACCGGAAATTGATCAAACCGAGAACTAACTAGCTGCATTTCAAGCAATTTCAAGTAAGAATCAGTACGATCGGTACGAATAATTCCGAATAAATAATTGAAGTAATCCAGAAGTATTGCTAAATAAAAAAATGGTTCGTTTTTGTTTTGCTAAATTATGTATTAATATGAGATACAAAGCTGTAGGAGTATACACACACACACACACACACATATGTATATAGTATCTATCTTTGTTTAACACTCGGTGAACGATGAAGATAGATATAGAATATCATGAGATCACCTTTGATAATAAATTCTAAATAACAATTCTAAATATAATCTGTATATATACGTATATATGTATGTTAGTTGTATATATTTTATAATTTATAAATTGCGTATACAAAAAGTATTTATAAAATTTTCGACGATAATTGCAAGTTTAATTTTATGTTGCACTTTTACAACAGAACCGTTATTTTACATAATAAACATAAAGCGAAATATACATTATATGTATATGTTTTCCTTTAGATTTATTATGTAAAATAACAGCTTTGTTATATGCAACACAAAATTAGAATTGTAATTGTTGAAAGTTTTACAAATACTTTTTGAATACACAATTTTAAATTATAAAATATATACAGCTAACAGTGATCTTGATTTGAGCTACATATTAATTATTAATATACCTTATATTAATTGCTATGAATATTTTATTAATGTTTATCATAATTTTGTTGTAAATAAATCTTTATCATAATGTGTATATAGTTTATAATAATTTTTTATTCGAATAATACATTTTAGATTAATACTTTATTAGAATAATATCATGATATATAAAGAGTAAAAATAAAATATAGTAAAGAAGTTTATTACAATAAATTAAATTTTACAATATTAAGTTTTATTGCAATGTTTACTTTTATAATGTTTAGTTTTACAATGTAATATTAATTTTAAATCATATTTTTGAGTCAATTTTTATAAAATTTAGCATTCCTTTTTATTTTTTTGATTCATTTTCCTTTTTTGTTAGCACGCGGCCCACACGGTATGCGGTTAGGATTCGCAGCCATGCATGTTGCCAACGTCATCTAACGCCATTTGGCGACTAAGCGGACACGAATCCAAGCCAAAATATATGTTCGTGTCAGGGGGCTGGGTATGTATTCTGTACACGCTTTTTGTTCTTAACGATAGTTGTCGGTGTCGTTGCGCCGCTTTTTTGCTATGTAAAATATCTGCGCAACGACACCGACAACTATCATTAAGAACAAAAATGTACATACAGAATACATACCCTGGGCGTAATCGTCAGCATAAAATTCCCCTAGAGACGCCGCAGTGTTTTCAATCGCGGCAATCGCAATTACCACGGAATGTGGTAGCCCGGCCGCTTGGAGCCGGAACGGAGGGGGTGGTGGGAATAATAAAACGTTAGGCGTGTCGGCGGTCGGCGTCCGTTTTTTACGCGTGCGACGCCGAATGGTCGCGGTTTTTCGGTTTGGTACCGGTCTCAGATCGACACCGGCAACGGGTCTTACCAGTGCTCACCAATCCCGACCAGTCCCGCCTCGACATTGAATAGCGAAATGTCAAGGGTGCACGTGACCGCGACGCCGCGACGCTTCGAGAATGCCTGGACCGTGGACGCGCGGCGATAGCGTACCCTGACGAGACCAGAGTGGACGTAAACGTTTCAGAGCACGAGAGCGAGACGCGAGACGAGACTACGTCGCGTCGCGTCTCGCGATAATACATGTGCCCGTCGTTCGTCCGCTCTCGAGGGAGGGTATGCTCTTATGGGGTAGCGAGCGGGCGGTAGCCTTTGTCGTGGAATGGAGACGGAGAGCGTAAAGTCCGGGGCTAGCGAGCATAGCCATAGCCACCACAGCAGGAGCTCCCAGAAGCATCATCGATCCCACGGCTTGAAGCAGCATCACAGGCAGCATTCTCACCGCACCACTAGGTACGTCAGCCTAATGAGTTTCGCCTGATCGAGCGTCCTAAAAAAAATCGGCGTTTTAATGATTTTCCGGATGTATCTTTTGCGTTGCACAATTATGCGACTAAAACTAGCGAATTATTCTGTTAATCTGAAGTTGTGATTATCGAAAGTCTTTTTTTTTTTTTTAATTAATCTGTGATCCTCTTTGTGACAGAAGCAATCGAAGTCAAAGGAAGGAAAGACAGAATTTGGACACTAGCGAAATGGCTCCGTTCCAAACGACGGTGAACGTCCGCGGGGATAGCGTGGATAATTTGGGTCAGGAGGTGATTGAGGTGCAGATACTGCCACAAGATGAAAATTGGGGAGAGAACACCACAGCCGTCACTGGCAACACCTCAGACAGATCAGAATCGACCGAGGATGTGAGCCACTGGCCAAACGAGAACGATGGCTCATTTGGTTCAAGCTGCAATCGCTACGTCGGCCCGATTGTGGCGATGATCCTCGGGATATGCGCCTTCCTTAGTCCTATAGCCATGGTCATTATGCCTAAACTAGGATTCTTTCCCGACTCGACAACGGTACTGACGATGCAGCAGAAATTGCACCTGCTGTCGTGCAACGCCGAATGCAAAGGCGAACTGCTAGGATTGGCCTTCAAGCTAGTGTTACTGGTTATCGGTAGCTGGGCAGTGTTCCTGCGTCCGCGAACTGCCACCATGCCGCGAATATTTTTATTCAAGGCGGGAGTGTTGCTGCTCACCACACTGTGCATTTGTACTTATTGGCTTTTTTACGTTGTACAGGTAATAATATAAAATAATCCTGGCTTTTGCGACTACCTTTGGAAATGTACATATCGTTATTAAAATGCCTGATACATTTCAGGTCACCGAGAGTGCTAAGACTGTTGCCAATGGCGAAATAACAGAGTACAAAAGTTTAGTAAATTACGCAGGTACCCTTGCTAATACGCTCCTGTTTATACACTACACCGCAGTGCTCCTTATCGAAGTTCGTCATTTACAACCTACGTTTTATCTCAAGGTGCGCAAGTGTTCTTCACATCGCTGCTCAATGACATCTGATCGTAACATGTATTTTGTAAATTACATATGACGTTGATATTTTCGTTTACAGGTCGTTAGATCGCCAGACGGTGAATCGAGATCCTATGCGATCGGCCAGTTATCAATACAGAGAGCAGCTGTATGGGTTCTAGAGAGATATTACACAGAATTTCCGATTTACAATCCGTACTTGGAAAGGCTGCCGGTCTCGAAGTCAGGTAGGAAACAGTCAAGTTTCAAGTTCTACGAGGTCGATGGTGGAGTGACCGGCGGTATGCAGTCGCGTGGCGGTAGCGGAGACCGGGCGGTCTTGACGGCACAGGCGCGTCGCCGGGACTCGAGTCACAACGAGCGCTTCTACGAGGAACACGATTACGAGCGACGAGTGCGGAAACGACGCGCGAGGCTCGTCACCGCCGCCGAGGAGGCTTTCGCACACATTAAACGTTTGCATTCCGAAGTAGAGTCCACGCCAAATCCCGGGCCGATGGATCCTATGGAAGCAGCACAGGCGGTATTCCCCTCTATGGCGAGAGCTCTACAAAAGTACTTGAGAATCACTCGACAACAGCCACGTCACTCCGTAGAATCTATCTTGAATCGTCTCGCTCGATGTTTGGCTCAAGATGCAGCGCCGCGCGCCTTCTTGGAACCATTCTTCGCTGCGAGCCCCGTGCTGTCGAACGAGAAAGAAAGACAAAAACGATCGCATCATTGGGCCTTAGTTTGCGAAGGCGAGTTACCCTCTCGTCCGATTGCTAACGGTTGTGAGTTTCAGTTGAGACAGGGCGAAGTGGCGCTCTTATGTACAGCATATAGATTGCCACATTTTAATCTCACCGAACAATTGGCACATCCCAAATCGAACAAGTTTCTTTTGCGATTGAATTCGGAAACCTCTGTTTAAGGTACTCGATAAAATTCGGAATGGATTTATCCTCTCATGTTTATGAAATTAAACGAAATCTTAAATACTCCTAAAAAATATGTTTGAAAAGATTTTTGGCACAATGATTTCAATAAAATGATGTTTAATATAGGATCTTTCCTGTGACGGGAGTAGTCTTTATTTTACGCTGAAACATAACGTGATACATACTAGATTTTACTTCACGTGAAAAATATTTTTTAATCATTTCATTTAAATTTTATTCTCGTTAAAAAAATGTTTCGCGAAATTTTAAAAATTAAAAGATAAATCTTTTTAGAATGTTACCTAAAACTTCTGTTCACTGAGACATGAACTGTTATACAACAGTATGATAGTACTTAGAGATTCTAACAAAATAGACTGAGAGAAGCACAGAGCAGTAGGAGAATAATTTGCTAACACTCTCATGACAACGTTCATGACATCATTTTCTTTCTTCGAGAAAGAACCACAATGATATTAATAAGTGATCCATACTTCTGAACATACCTTCAGATAATTATTACGAGGTAATAATTTGTACTGTAAAATACTCGGTTCTTCTTTTTTTTTATTTTTAAGACATGCGCTTACACGTGCATATATTTATTTATTCCATTGCATATCATGATTTGTATATATGTACACCTTAAATATTTCTAAATTGATTTTTAATGTGTATATGTATACACATTTTTATTTGAGGCAAAATATAGACTAATGTTAGAGCGATGGTTTGCCTGTGGCCAGCCATATAATAGATAGATAGATCGGGTCTATTTGGACTCATAATTTAATTAATTTCGCTTTTAGGTATGTATTCCTGAATAAGTATGTTGAGTTTTTTTCTTATTACATAAATAAATTTTTTTTCTCAAAAATAGTATTGGTAGATTGATTTAAGAGAAGAAAATATAAAGTTTATTCATTCTGTTTTAGAACAAATATAGAATATGTCTTTTATCTATTGCATCTATTACAAATGTATTTTATGTATTTTCAATATAGTTTGCAAAGGTTTGACTCTGAATAAATTCAATATTCGACGGATGAGGGTTTAAATGACTAAATATTCGTACTGATATATTTACATTAATTAATACGCATTCTTAAGTTAAACCGATATTTATAGTATTGTACTTACACAAAGGAGATATGCTTTAAATATATAAAATTCATACGTATGTGTTCATACGCATATACGCACATATAGCACATGCGATTCATACATTTCATTGTTAAGAGAAAAATGTGAGATTCATATCCTGGTATCTTGTGTTCTGCAATGTAACGCACACATACACATACAGTAAATATGCTTGATATTTATAGTCTTAATTTTTGTACTTTTACGTTTTTATATTATTTTTACTTTGATATAGTATATACACGAGTGGTGAATGAATTACTATATGATAAAAGATTTCAATACGATTTTTTGTTAAGTTTATTTTCAATTTTTATTATCTAAACATTTCTGCGTTGTGATTAGATAAGAATTATGCTCTATTGATAACTTATGTATCTGTATACATGCTGTGTGCGCTTAAATTATCTCTTTCGTTTACTCTTAAATGTTTGTTAATAATGATAATGCAGAAAAAGCATTAGAAATGCTTTACAAATAAAATTTGGAA
Source organism: Solenopsis fugax (assembly GCA_003595255.1). Lineage (NCBI taxonomy): Eukaryota > Metazoa > Arthropoda > Insecta > Hymenoptera > Formicidae > Solenopsis > Solenopsis fugax. The sequence goes on along the minus strand of QKQZ01024399.1, from coordinate 16,769 downwards.
GTAATTTTGTACACTAGTCAAATTTTTTTCTTTGAACTGTTTAATCGCAGTTTTGTTGTCTTCCTACATAATCCATAGTTACTGTAATGACTATTCAACAGAAACATTTATGAGTAAATTATGAAAGTAATTTTAAACGTGAATGATTAAATATGTGGATCATATGTATAATATAATTTGATAATTAAATCTCATTAATTACATATCTCTTGGCGCACATCTTTAGACGGATTTAAGCGTATTATTTGATAACAAAATATAAATTTATACGTATTCTTTAATATGTATATAACACTCAGAAATTCTATGATTGGATTATATGTATATATTCTTACAAATCTCTCATCATTGGATAAATAGACGATGATAGCTTAAATTACAAATCTAATACAGCAGAGAAGAAACGAGATTTTTATATTGAGAAGTAATTAATATTGTTGAATTTCTTTATTGTATTCGGAGATTATATGGCTTCATCGTCGTAATGAGATTAATAAAAAAAAATGTAAAAGCGTAAGTTTATTATGAGGACATGAGCTTTCCAAGAAAGCGTACAGTTTATAATAAGCACACGTATCTTTATGCTTGTATAATTTTTTTCATCGATATTGCTTCGCTACATCTGTAAATTGTATAAGATAAAAATTAATTAAAAACATCTGGAATTGTTTTTGACTGCGCTAATTCGAGAAACCTTGACTTAAGAAACATCAGCATAAGATCAAGGAAATCGAGAGCAATTTGTAATTTGGGATTATTATGAGTATGTATTTTTTTCTACCGACGCGAGCTTTGGCTATGGGTGTCTTTTTTTAATTTATGTGTGCTCGTGATGACTGTGTACTATTTGAAAGATGAAATATACATTTGATGTATAAAATAAAGTCTTTTTCTTTCTTAAAAATTTCCTTAACATGAAAATCCTGTTCGAAAAATTGTTACAATTTCTTTAGCTTAGTATTATATATAACAAACAATAAGTTATGTATAATAATAAAAACAAAATTTAAAAAATTCGAATAAAGATCAAGATTAATATTTAAGCAAAAAAATATAATAAATTGAAAAATGTGTGTATATACACACATGCTACTAGTATACTTTCCTAGTATAGTTTCCTATAATATACATTAAAATAAAAATTTGGGAAAAATCCAAAATGCGATTTTAATTACCCGAACAGAAAGTAGATCTGAATAAAGACTTCATTTATGTATGCAATATTTATTGCAAATATTTAAAAACGTCAAACATATAAAATATTTGGACAAGTGCTCTGTCATATCATTTTAAACGTCAAACATATAAAAGTTTTGTGTACAGAATTCTTGAATGCATCGTCAGTGTGAGAATGTATAGTAGTGTTAATATCTTATCATATCACTGGCAAATCTTTCCATGATATATTAGTGAAACTTCGAACAAGGTGCTTTTTTGTAAAGAAAATTGTTCGGCCTTCATCGTGCTGTGCAATTTCGGTGAAGAAGTACCATTTGCTTCTTCATAGCATTACAATATCATCATGCGGATATATTGCTTCTTTATGTAAGATATGAAGTTTTATTTTTACTGTATATTTATTTCTGGTGTAATAATATAGTAAGTGTACATATGTTGTTAATGATAAATTGTGATATTTAATTGGCCACAAAAATATCTTATTATAACTCTATGTGCTTACGTGTTAAAATAATAAAATGTATAATTTTAATATATATTTAATTCAGGATACTATAACAAGACTGTTATTACTAAATCAATTTTTCGTAGCTTTATGTTATACTTTCTAGATTTAAAAAAGAAATATATAATTAAATAGTGAAGAGAAAACGAAAAAAAATAAAAGACAAAAAATTTAGCAATTAATTAGAAATAATAGGTGATCACCTATTATTTCTAATTCATTGCATTTTTTTTCATAAAATAATTTTGCAGAACCTTCTTGGTGGCCGTAACGTGTTCGCACGCGGCTCCAAGCAATAATTGTGATACAAATGAAGATTACAAATTGTGCACCACGCAAGATTGCGTGAATGAAGGTACGTGTTTAAATTTTTGTCATTTTATTTCTTCATAAATTTCGTGTTTATAAATTATTCTTTTACAATGTATATTATCTGATTTGACTTATAAAGACATTCTTGTTATTTTCTATAGCGTCGAGAATCTCAGACTACATCGACCGTACGATTGATCCTTGCGACAATTTTTACAAATTTGCCTGTGGCGGATGGATGAAAAATCATCCGGCAAATATGTCCTATCCGAGAATTAGCTCGCTATCGCTTATCAGCCAGAAAACGTCAGAGCAAATTAAAGGTACAACATCGTTACTTTAACTGCTGTTTATTAGAACCAACATTAGCGGTGTTGTATGAAAATCAAAATATTTTAATTATTAATTTGATTTATATGCTACAGTTTTGACTAAAACTTGCAATTGTTTCTTTATCCAGTAATCTTAGAAGATGCTCCCGGTCCAGACGACACGGTTTCCTTGAAAAAAGCGAGGAAGCTATACAATATGTGCATGGATAGCGGTACGTATAATCGCACTGTAAAAAGATATATCGATCGAAACGATTACTTTTCAAATTTGAAAATGTTGCAAATTCAGAAGAGAAAAGTATAACTTTGGCTTTCAGAGGAACTGAAGAAGATCGGAATCAGTGCTCTTAGCAGAGTTGTAAGGAAGAATGGTGGATGGCCAATGACTATGTCCCTTAGAGAGTGGAAATGGAAAGGATATTCTAAATGGCAACAAATTAGCGACATTTTACAAGCTAATTCGTTCGACAACGGCCTTTTCGGGGTAACAGTGTCGGTGGATGATAAAAAATCCGACACCAACATCATTATAGTATGTGTATTATTTATACGTTAAATATGTTATTGCTATAATATGAAATTATTTGCGAATACATTCTTTTACAATAGTAATTGCAAATATTTCCGTTTGTTGAAAAAAAAATTAAGGATCTAGAAAATAGGCGATAAAAAAATGTAGGTTTACACAAAATCAATGTTTTTCAGGTCATGGAACCTGATTTCTACGCTCCGCGTGACATCCTGATTAGTTTCGAAAAGGATCTTGTGGAGAAGATGACTTATAAGTCCTACATCGAGACAGTTGCAAATATGTTTATAGAAGGCAGGGGCGCGTATGTCGACGCTGATACGCTCAGTCAGGATGCTCTTGACGTCGTGAATTTCGAGATTAAATTGGCTAAGGTTGCTATTGAGATCTCAGTTTACTGGAATTTTAATTTTCAGATTTATCTTGTTTTAAAACTGTAACGATAAACTTCCAATTCTTCCTCTTTTTAAATTATCCTTTTTGCAGAATTTACTTTTAATTCGCTGTTTCTTTTCGCTCAATGTTTTTATATCACTCGACATATTTTTAACAATTTATAAAATTATCTTCATTCGTTTTATTTTAAGAAACAAAATCTATTTGGTCAGCTTAATATAAAGACATCAGGAATTAATTATACTAATTTGTACCATTTCGTTTGTTTTAACATCCACAGCTGACAATGAGCCTCGAAGACAGTAGAAACGTCGATAAAATCTACAACCCGTTAACAATCAAAGAATTGCAACGTGCATACGATAAGCAACATCCTAGAAAGAGCAAGGTCGATTAGAGTTTAATATTTTATATATTTATTATATAAACAAGTTATATTATTTGTTTTATATATATATATATATAATTTCACTTTTTTGCACTTGTATTTTTTTTATCATAGATAAACTGGCATCGTTACATCCAAAGACTTTTTGCGTCAGACAGGATTATGATCAAATCATCCGAGAAGCTTATTGTTCAAGCGAAAAAGTATCTTACGTCGTTAGTACCTTTATTAGAAGAAACGTCAAGTCGTACTATCAGTAAGATTTTTAGAATGTTTCATGGCAGTCCTGTATTTAAAAAATGCGATAATTTTTTGGACAAAGTTCTCATGTTACGATAATGCAATTTGATTACAGTAAACTACATGCAATGGATCAATATCAGAACTTTGTTACCCTATACCGAACGTACAGAAGAAATCGCCATTCAACTTGCCGCACAGTTTAAAAACGAGAGACCAGAATCCTTGAGGTAATTAATTAATATTTAATATACTACTAGAAGTGTGCAAATGGTTCGAATTCGAATCCAAGAGATTCGATTTGATTTCACAAATGCTTTATTCGCACACCTCTATAATTACTTTATTGTTATCATCATTAATGGGAACAGTTCTCTCGTAACGAATATAACGAAACATGATAAATTAAAAAAAAGCAAGAATAATTAATTAATTAATTACCGAAGATTTTGTCATCATTTTGCGTAAAAATACGATAGAATAGTAATGAAATGTATAGCTTAATTTGTACAATTATATAAGCGGAATAGTAGCGTAAAGCTTAAAATTATTTTTAAAAACATACGTAATTACATTTGCTATAGATGTTACATTTTAACATTCGTTTATAATTAAATACTACTTTTAACTTTGTTTACATTCTTATTAACATTTGCTTACACATTTTGTAAAAATTTTTTATTCAGAAGTTTCCAAGTTCATTTTTCTGAAATTTTTCGATCATTGCTACTATTGCATGTAATTCTTTAAAAGAATTAGACAAGCGTAATTATCAATTAAGCTAATATTAACTAAATAAACTTTATCAAGGTGGAAAAAATGCTTGCAGAAGCAAGCCAACTTACACAAGGCAATCTCACAAGAATATGCCAAGAGATATGTGCAACACGAAAGTAGAAAAGAAGTGAGTTGTAGATTAATATAAATAAAAAAATAAATATAAATAAAACTGATCGAATTTGGTGTAATTTGGTCGATAAATTAAATTATTCACTTTAGATCACTGACATGATCACGGATATTGCAAATGTCGTTCGTGGGCAAATCACAGCGTCTACTTGGATGGACGAGTCTACGAAGAAGGTATCTCTCGAGAAATTAAAAAGCATGAGACAGCAAGTCCTCTTCCCCAATTGGTTCAACAACGAGGCTATCGATAAATATTATAAAGGCGTAAGTACGCTAGTGATAATATTTTATAAACAGTTAAGTAATAAATATAAAAAAAGTATTGGATTTCTTTCATTCTTTTTTTAGATATATGCATATAGGTATATAATTTTTTATACAAAATTGTTAAAAGTATATCATTCTCTCTCTCAATAATTTGATTTAAATTAAATAAAAATTTTAATTTAGTTTTATTTATAAAATATTATATTAAAAATCATTTGTTTCAGTTAATTCTCACTTCGGAATATCTCGAGAGTGCAATAAATATATTTAAATACGAAAACAGGAAAGTTTTAGGCAAATTGCGAAAACCTGTCGACAAAAGCGAGTAAGGCTCCCATACAATCCTTTTTTTAATGTTATACATATATTATATATTAAAAACATATGAAACCATTTCGATAAAGTAATACACAAAACGTTTACAATCACAACTGTTTTTTTTTTATAGATGGCTTATGGAACCAACGATTGTAAACGCTTATTATAATCCTCCTAGTAATGAAATAGGTAAATTTTAAAGAACATCTGCATTTTCTTTTCTATATGCAGTTTTGCTAATTCGACTTGACTACTTTTGATTTATCTTTTTTAGTTATCCCTGCTGCCATAACGCAAAATCCTGTATACGATGAAAATCGTCCTGCGTAAGTATTTCTGTAAACGATGTAAACGATATAAATTTATATTAATATTTATCCAGGGATCTCAATTCAGGGATGGATAAATTCATATAATTACATTGTTTTTAAAAATTAATTGGTTTCATAATATTAAAATAGATCTTATATACATACATTATATTATTATACATTTAATTCACACATAGTTAAACAAAATTCTATTACAAATTTAATTGTAAATGTAATGTTTTTTGTGCAATTTTTAAATTTCTTATTTTATGTAATCTTTTGATTCTCTGCCTTCTAAGTTATATAATTTTTTATCAGATTCATGAACTATGGAGGCTTAGGAGTTGTCATCGGACACGAAATAAATCATGGCTTTGATAATAGTGGTAATTTTTGATTGACATTTTTAGTGAAATATTGTATATAATGTCATATGTATAATGAACTTTTTGCAGGTCGTAAGTACGACAAAGACGGCAATGCTGTAGAATGGTGGACGCAATCAACTATCAACAAGTACGAAAAATTAGCGCAATGCTTTGTCGATCAGTACAATAGTTATTTGGTGCCAGGCTTGGAAGACTCGAAAGCTTATGTAAGCAATCATGCAGGACATAAGTATGGACATATAACAAGGAAATTTTAAATTACTGTAAAACATAATTAAATGTATTATAAATTTTTTCTGGAAGCAAATAACGATCATATTTAGCACAGATCAGTTCTGATCTTTTTATGATAAAATTCCCACTTTGAATTTTTTATTTTTATTTTCTATTTTTTTATTGCTTTGCAAATCTTGAAGTGTTTTCTTCTCTGAATTTGTCTATAAACGCTTGTTGGATTTTGACAGGTAAATGGACAATTGTCGCTAGGAGAAAACATCGGCGATTCTGCTGGTATCGTAGCTGCGTATAATGCGTATAAAAACAGAAAAGCGAGACTAAACGAGCCTGAGTTGCGGTTACAGGGATTGGAGGAGTACAGCGACGATCAGATCTTCTTTATGGGTTTCGCGCAGGCAAGTATCGCAACGTGAAGATATCAGAAGCATACCGTTCGATGGACGATTGACAAAAAATAGGAATTATCAACGGTTTAATTCTTTCAGTCCTTCTGCCAAAATGCCACGCCGCAGCAAATACGAATGCTTCAGCTGGACGAGCATCCTATGCCAGAAACGAGAATACGGGGCAGTTATTCGAACTTCCCTGAATTCTCCAAAGCTTACAATTGCCCGGCAGGAAAGGAAATGAACCCGGACAAGAAATGCGCTCTGTGGTAACAGGACAATGGATGACGAGTTAATCAGTGATATAAAATGTGAATAATAATACAGTTTAAAATGTTCACTTTTCGACAATGAACGATTCATTTTTAAAATATACATTGTAAAATATAATGTAAATATATGTGTAAGTAGCATATAAACTAATGTTTCGTTAAAAAATAAAATGCGAATGCAAGAGTTTTATTCACTTTAAGTAACAATTGACAAAAAAATAAATATTATACAGCAGAATTTACATTGGCCAGAAGTTACGAAAGGTAAGTTTTTTCTTAATTTTTCCATTTCAACTTTTCTTTTACTCATATTATATAGAGCAAGTTATTTTTACTTATATGTATAGCAACAATTATTAAGTTATTATTATAATTCACGCATTAAAAAACAAGAAAATATTTTAATTTCTTAAGACACTAATCGATTAGAATTTAATTACAGTAAATCTTTAAAGATCTAGCCTCGAATACACTTTATTTCTTTATATTATATATTACCGTAAATGTTACAAGATTAAAAAATTAAATGCAGCTTAAAGATTAAGATTAAAATTAAGCTACTTTAATGTTAATCATTATACATGCATATATGGTTTTTCTGCAAAAGAAATATTTTCTTTTATTTAATTGTTTTTATACTATTTTATTATAGATTTCGTTTTTCAATCTTGATCTTTAAAGGTTTAATGGTAGATAGTGTTAGATCTGTTTTTAGTTTTATTTTATTTATCGGAATATTTTCATCTACTTTTAATACGAATGTTCGTATTAAAGTAGCCATAATGACTTTCATAGAAGTCATCGCGTACCTCATGCCTACAAGTTAGTTGTAACAATTAAGTCAATTTTATAGCAATACTTCACAATTTATTCAGACTTACCAATACAATTTCTTGGTCCATCACTAAAAGGAGCGTAGTAACACAATTCATCATCCTTTAATCTTTCTGGGAGAAATCTATCTGGATCAAATTTTAACGGGTTTGGCCAGTATTTTTCATTACGGTACATTAGCATAAATGCTATGATAACATCAGTGTTTTTTGGTATTATATATTTACCTAAAACATTTGATATTATGTATTATATCTAAAACACATGCATAATAAGGGAATAATACAAAAAAGTTATTACATAAATCTGCTTATAAATGTAAACACACCTATTTTCATATCTTTTTTTAGCTTTCGACCAATTAGAGGAATAGCAGGAAAAAGTCTCATCGTTTCCTTAATAACTCGATCCAAATAATTCATATGTTGTAGATCCTCGTATTTAATTAGTGTAGATTTTGGACTTGTTGTACCATAAATTTCTGTTAATTCTTTATATACTTTTTCCTATTATAGAGTTAAATAAAACATTTCTTTATACTGATACCATGCAATATAATATGTCACAGATTTATTACTCAAATTTACAAATTGACATTAATTTGGGAATAATCAAAATGTTATAACATAAATTAATACACATACTTTATTTTAATTTTATTTATAATTTTATTGAATTTTAAATCTTTTATTTTTGATTTTTTAATGTAGTATTGACATATTCTTAATAAAACTATAGTAAATTCATATACGGCTATATTCTCAATTACCTTGGTATAAATTTTGATATTTTCGAAAACATTTATACGAATGAAATCCAAATTGTATTTACAATAAAATTATATAATAGCTTGATAAAAAAATATTCGAAATTATCACGGTACTAATAATTCATTTAATTAATGCAAAAAAGAAATAACCCATTTGATTATTACTTAAGTTATATTTTGTGTATTTTAAAATCAGGTAATTTACAATTTGCTTTGTTTAATTAACTAGTAAATTCGATTATTTTGAAATAAATAATATATACATACTTGTATTTCTGAGAAATTTGCTAACATGAAGATAGTAAAATTTAGAGTAATACTGATTGTATCACTGGCCTGATGAAAAGAAAAAAATTTTATTTTGTTATTTACTTATAAATACTTAGAAATATAATGTTTGCATATGTAAATATAACATACCGTTACAAGAAGAGTAACTACATTATCACGAATTAATTTTTCCGTAAAGTTTTTTTTAAGAAATGTTTTCAGCAGAATCTCGAAAAACGTTTTATCTGTATTAAATAAATAAAAAGATTAGAGAAACAATTATTTTCTCAGTTTTGTGATGACGAATAATCTATATACTGTCTATATTAAAAAAATTATGCTAACACATTTAAAAAGAGCATTTCAATATTAAAAAAAAGAGTATACATCTCACTTTAATATCAATTTAATTGCAACTTTTAAAACTATGTATTTTACAAACTTTGCAATATCATAAAGTATTGGTTCTGTATAAAATGTGAATATATACGTACCTCTATGGTTTTTCGTCTCATTTGTGTGTACTTTATATGTTCCACACATCAGCTGGTGCTGTGTCATCTGTATAAGAACATAGAATATAAATTGAACAAAGCATTAAATCTGGTATATTAAGAAATATATGTATTCAGTACGTACACTATTAATAAGTGATTCTAACGACTTTACAACCTTTTGTTGTTCGTATCCCAAAGCAAAGAAATTATTGAATATAAAATTATAAAATGAAAAATCATTCATTATCCATGTAGAATACATCCTACGTCTCAAAATGTCTTTCATTCTGGAACATGTTCTTATACAGTATAAAATATTGCAGCAATATAGAGCAATATTGCAGAATGTTGTCGCAACATTGCTGTATATTGTTGCAATATTCTTTGTTGAATAGGGTTTTTTTTTTAAATTAAATTTTATGCAAAATAAACTTATCGAGCTGTTCCACGGATGCTATATCCTGGGACTGGACGCGTGACATCACGCAACGGTATGCAACGGATAACAATACAATCCGAAAAAGTGACGAGAGCCGTTTGAACGAGTGCACACATAAGGCTTGTTTTCTATTCATTTCTATTCCTGCACTAGACTTCTTCTTCTTCACTTATTGGTACCCGTCCCCAGTTTCAGTATGGCGGGGACGATTTGACCATAATAACCAAATTTATGTATCTAGCTTTCAAAATAGTATGTGGATTACAAAATGGTATGTGGATTTCCAAAATGCCTAGAACGATAACCACCGTATCGTCCGGCTGTCGATTGTGATGCAATCGGCGGTTTCAAAAATATCAGTAACGGGCGAACACGTCCGCACACGTAAGCGGCCCCAAACGGACTCTGCATTAGACTTGACTAGACTGCACTGGAACGAGTGTTCATATCAAGCAGCGCCGCCACATTGGTTTCTCTCTCCGCTAATCGCACGCGTACGAGGCGTGATTCTCGTGCATTTCAAGTTTGAATTGTGCGGAGATGTGATAATAAGAATGCCTAATACGGAATAGCGGTCGTGATACGTGAATACGCGAGTGAGCGAGTGACGGTGTCGTGTGTAGAAGTGATTGTACTTTGTGAAGTAGTGTGGCGTTGTGCTTTTCGTGACACTTCAAGTAGTGTTCCCGCGCAAGCGTACGCGCGGGCATTCGCTCAAATGTTTCGAGAGAACACGATATCCGTAGTAAAATACCGCGAATGTCGAATGACACGCTACTAGTCGTGCGATATTAAAATTCTCGAACGGCAACGAGTTATTTCACTTTTGTCTGTTGTGTTTATGTGAAGATTCAATCGAATGACACTCGTCGCTGTTTCGGGCTAGTTATGTGACATCACGAGTCGGTCGGTAAGTTTATTATTTAATAATTTAGAAGGGCCTCAAATCTTAATAAAAATGTACTTATGCGTTTTCACTCAAAATGAAAGAATTTCCTGGGAGAAAAACGTAGCGGTCTGCCCCACGAAGCGAGTTATTAAGTGTTAAAGTTAGCAAGTTAGACCCACACAGCACAGAAAAAGTACGTTTTTATTAACAATGATTTCGGCTGGGGCACACCGATTGCACATTTCAGGAACCATCTAAAATGTGCAATCAGTGCGCCCCAGCCAAAATTGCTATAAGATTTGAGGTATATAAGACTCTTATTCTAAGTAATTATCTACGTAAGATATATAAAAAAAATATAGTGCAAAATATAACATGTGCAACAGTTGCAAGAATTTAGAATTAAAAACTACGTACCTGTCAGATGCTTTCAAATATTGATCTTTTTTCTCTAAGTCTATTTGTTTAATACCCATCATAGTATCTTTATTATATATAAAAGAAAGCTTGTTATTCGAAATATCAATATGAATCCCCAAGGAGCACATAATCTAGTGGCATAATAGTTATAGAAATGTTTGTACAACTTTCTTTAAAATTTTAAAACTTTTCTTACAACTGTACTACAATTCAAAAGAGCAGGTGGTAACGTAGTTAAAACATTTATACAAGATGGCTAACATATAATGAACAAACGTACAAAATCTTAAAATGAATCTATCGATTAACGACTAATTTTTACGTAGTCTTATAAACATAAAAACTACAAATAGTTGTATAATCGACATTAACTTTTCATTCGTATAATTTTTCAGTATGTAAAATGTATACAAATGTTTCATAAAGTTGTAAAAACTTATAACCTTGTGCTCCTTGGATCTGCCTAATTTCTTAATTATAAGTCATATATTGATTAAATGTGGCATAATGTTAAAAGCGTTAAAAGAGTTTGAACATTTCATCATTATTATACGTGAAAGTGATCAAAGATCAATATAAATAAAAGTTTATTTTAATATTTTGAGATTGCTTGTTTTAATTTGTAATTATTATATTATATGCTGATAAATCTTTTGAAATATATTTGAAAAATCTTGTTATTCAAATATCTGATAAAGCAACCAATTTAAAAATTAAAATTTATTATTATCACAATAAATTTGTTGTAAATTATGATTACAAGTAATTCGAGTAAAATTAAGGCTTAATTTTTACAAATTTTATATGATTTCGCATATGATACTCTCTAAAATCTTATACTTTATTTTTGAGTTATTATCATTTATAGTTATTTAATAAAATGAACCTGCTGTTGTCGTTCATTCATTATAAAACTTCTGATATTCTCAAATTTGTACAATGTTAACTGTACCTTTTAACCGGATGAAACAAAAATATGTGAATAAACACAAATGACTTGTTTCTCAATAAATTAGTTTTTACTTATATAAATGAGTTAATTCTTACCAAGTGCAGTTTCTAAAGCATATGTTCTTAAATGTGTAAGGGAGGTAATCTCGTTTCCATTTAATCCAACTTCTTCTAATTCGTTCATCAATTTTAAAGATCGTTCAACAAATATATAAGAAAATTTTCGCAATAAGATCGGATTAAAGTTTGGAGCTATTACTTTTCGACTTTGAGTCCACATAGATGCTAAAGCAAACGTTAGACAGATAGATAATATTAGAGAAAGATAATAAAAACATTTTAATAAGAAAGCAATTAATTTGAAATGTTTTATTCTTTGAATATTATTATTTAATAAATTATGTCTGTTAAGTTAGCACCCCACCATAAAAAATCGAAACGGCACCTATGCCAAAATTAAGTGCTTTTTATGTGCTAATTATGTACCCTGTTTTCAATTTTTGTGCTCGAGCGGTTTAGCAGGAAATCACGATTGAAGGTGGGGATGTCAGCTTAACGTTAAGCCAGCACCCACTCATAGTAATAATTTATAAAATTCAAAAATTAATACACCAAAATTAAGTGCTTTTTATGTGCTTTCCAACGATATATAAACAAATGTTCGAACTTAACCCCTTCGACAAGAAAATCGTCCCCAAAGTACAAATCCACGTTCGCGATACAAGAGTAAAGTGCAAGTAAAAAAGCAATTATGAAATTGATTATAGGCCCAAGATATTCTCTTATTTATGTGCTTTCGAAATATGCACAACGAGATTTTTGTGCTCACCCCCTTAGTCGAAAAATCGATCCTGAAGTGAGCACCTTACCTTTCCGGCGGTTTTTCGATTAAGGGATGAACACAAAAATCTCGTTGTGCATATTTCGAAAGCACATAAATAAAAAAATATCATAGGCCTATAATCAATTTCATAATTGCTTTTTTAATGGCACTTTACTCTTGTACCGGGAAGGTGAGGTGCTGACTTCAGGGTCGGTTTTTCGATTAAGGGGGTGAGCACAAAAATTTCGTTGTGCATATTTCGAAAGCACATAAATAAGAGAATATCTTGAGCTTATAATCAATTTCATAATTGCTTTTTTACTTGCACTTTACTCTTGTATCGCGAACGTGGATTTGTACTTTGGGGACGATTTTCTGGTCTGAGTACGAACATTTGTTTATATATCGTTGGAAAGCACATAAAAAGCACTTAATTTTGGTGTATTAATTTTTGAATTTTATAAATTATTACTATGAGTGGGTACTGGCTTAACATTAAGCTGGCACCCCCACTTTCAATCGTGATTTCCTGCTAAACCGCTCGAACACAAAAATTAAAAATAGGGTACATAATTAGCACATAAAAAGCACTTAATTTTGGCATAGGTGCCATTTCGATTTTTTGTGATGGGGGTGCTAACTTAACAGACATTAATAAATTATACTAAATATACTAAATATATACATTACCAGGAGCTGTTAGTAATCCCATGCCAAATACGTGTTCTGTAAATTTGTAGAATATACTTTTGTCTAAGTTATCTCGATTTTGTAAGAGATTCTGCAAAGTCACATATATAATATATTATTAAAATTTTTATTGCTTATTTAGATACATTTGTTTCATTAATTAATACATATTTTAAAAAATAATTCTGCTTAATTGATATAAATTACATAATAATAGGTATAATTTTTATATAGAAATTCGTCAATACCATTACAGGTCTTCTAAAGCAACACTCTTATTTTTCGGAAAATAAACATTGCACTTTATTGATAAAATTGTGATTTGTTTAGATAAATAATAAAAGAAGTAATAATAACCTATAATTCGTATATCCGTAACATATATATTTTTTTTATAAAATTAACTACTTAAAATAAGTAAATTATCAATTAACTTTGCGGAAGTTGCGGTATCTGACAGATACATGCAAAAATATCTTTTAAATATTTTTAAACAGTCTGCTAGTATGACTCGACCCCAAACAATAGTTTTTTTAATTTATGTATAATAGTTTTTTTTGCAAAAATTGTTATCGCTTTCTAACTTTTACACTATTGTATTTCTGAGATATACACCCCACAAGTAATTTTTAAGATTGCTATCTCCACAAGGTTAAATACATAATAGTAATTTAATAAGATGTAAACCTTATTTATTTACCTTTACTTGATCTGGTTCGTATATTATAACAAATGGCGTGTAATTCAACCGTAATTGGAATGGGGATGGATAATAAGATCCCAATGAATTTATGATATCCAAAAACTCTAAAAACAATTTTAGATTTTTGAAGTATATTGTTATAATATATTAATACTGGGAATGGAATTAAGTGCCTAAGAGCATAACGGTAACTTTTTGTCATCTGCAAATGTTCGAAATTTTTTAATATTTGATTGATGTAATACATTATTAAATTAAATAAAAATAAACACGTAAGTTCATTTATTCATGAAGAATATTATTCCTATAATATTATGATATAGTTATTTTTCCAAGTTTTATATATTCTTGGAACATAAATAATAAACATAATGTACAATGAATTTATATGTTATGCATAAACATATACAAAATACAGAAATGTTTTTTTTTTTATTATTCACACATATATGATAATATATAAAAAATGTAAATTTTTTAAGACGGAAAATAACTGAAAAATTAATTATTCAAAAATATAGACTATAATGGACATATCTCATTACATACATATTATTATGTTATTAATAAACTCATCTATTTTCACTATTCTTATCTACAATTTTTGTAACGTTCTATCCTTATTAAAAAGTAAATTATTAAAATTTATAAAATTATTATATTAATAATACATAAAAGGCACAAATTATAAAAAGTAATGTGAGATAAAACGTAAAGGTATATAAAACGTAAAAAAAGTATTTTATTTATTAAT
>QKQZ01024388.1:0-24442 GCA_003595255.1 Solenopsis fugax | reverse complement strand
AGGATTACCTATAATATGTATTACCTATATATATATATATATATGGATTTAAAAGTTATTTAAAATTATTAAAGATATAGACACACACACACACACATGCATACATATATACAATATATATACATATATATATCCTTATATGTACATATAAGTAATGCGATATACACATTTCTATTGTACATATATATAATCATGCGCGCACGCGCGCACCCATGTGTGTGTGTGTGTGTATGTGTGAGATATCTCTTTCTTTTTTCTCTACATAAAGAAATGTACACAATACAATTATAGAATAACTCCGTAAAAAGAAAAATAAGAAATAGTATCAATTAGAACAAACAATTAAAACAATTAATTATTCATTATAATTCGTCTTTATATTGGATTAAGTAATTAATTTTATTTGCTCCTTTTTACTTTGTATAAATTGTGTTGTAACTGTCGCCATTTACAATCGTAATAGTCTGACATATATTAATCACTCGGCGCACTGTTCAATATTCGGGTTCAATGAAATGTAAAATATAAATATAAAATATAAATATAAATGTTATATGTTATCTCCATTATAAATATATGATGACGATAACACGTAATGTTATATGTATTATTTATGTAGTACAAATAAACATACACGTCTTATCATTGATAACTCTTTTGATATTGAATCTATTAACTTTCTAGTGAACCTCCAGCTTTACGTGTCATATATCTACGAGACTATAAAAAGCAAGCACATTCCTTAACGATTCCGATCAATGTTTATATAATGATTATTTTCTATCTATATAAGTTAATCACTATTACATCTATAAAATTTCAGACATGATATGATATTCCATCAAACGAAATGACATTTAGAGACCTTTAATTTTTGTGTGTAGGTGAGGTGACCTTTCCTACGGATCTGACCTTTTCCATTTCTCTTATATCTTAATAATAATTTAAAACAGTAAAGGAGATGAAGAACTTAAGATATAATTGAATAACAGTTATATATCAATACAGCATTTTAAAAAATTTTCATGATCAAAATTGTACATTACTTTAAAGTTTAATAAAATTGTAATTTTTAAATTAATTAAATAGGATGCACTTAACAGTTCTACAAATTAATTATTTATTATAATAATTTAAGAAATAATATAAATATATCTGTGTGTGCGCCCGCATACATATTTGTATATATATAAAAAAAACGAAAATCAAAAAAATCCATAATTCCGATCGATGAAATTTGTTAAGTTATTATAAGATAAAAAGATGTTCTGCTAATAAGCGTCATAAAATAATAAGTTTTCATAAACTTTTTACATAGACTATATACTTGTATTTTTAGGTAATATTGATCTGCACATGCGCCCTATTAATTTATACAGCTAATGAATTTATACAGTAAATTTCAAACTTTGCTTTTTTCATTTACCAGATCTCTTTATGTCACATATCTCTCACTCGAAATCTAAAATTTAAATACGATCAATTAATTTCTAATTTTATCTGCGCCCGAGCTTCATTTAAATCTACGCGGGCTTCGAAGAAATTTTCAAGCAAGTCGTTATAGCGCTTCAACCGCAATGGGTTTGAATCCAGCCCATGGTAAATTAATGACATCATATGTTCTACATTAGGTTCTAATTGGACAGTTTCAGCATGTGACGTCATAAATCCAAGTTGGGTTGGGTTAAAAAAATACACAGTCGAAAACGCTAATTTCATCCTTATCGAATAATGAACGAGTACTTAAACGTTTCGAAAGTAGGGCGGGAGGTGACCGGAGGTTTAAGTACGACGCACATGCTCATAAATACTGATATTATATGACGTTCATATAGCGACGCGCGAGCGGTTGTGCGGCCAATGTCACGTTCATTGGCCGAGAAGATTGTCGCGCAAATATGATTGGTGGACCGTGCATCAGCGGGACGACGGGATTGGCTCGCTATCAGACGGGACGGACCAATGGGCGACTTATGTTGCGATGAAACGCCGCCGCGTAGCAAGTAGAAAAACAAACGGGCGATCTGCTTGGGCGCCTGGGCGAAAGAGCCGCAGCGCGCGACGGCGACGGGAGTAGTGAATGAGGTCCGTCGATGCCGATAAAAAGGGCGAATTTCCGGTGATGCGCGGATGTACCGATCGGCAAGGTACCCGCGGCTGAATTGCGTGCGGCATGCCGTGCGGTAACTTTCACCCGCCGAGCCGTCGACGTGCAGCGAGGCCGACGCAACAGTAGAGAGAGGAAACAACACGGGTCCCCGTGCTGGCTAGTCGACCGCGATCCCTTCCGCTTTTCCGGAAGCGAGCGTCGCGCGGACGTGTGTGCACGTCGGGCGGCCGCGGTGAGAGCGCGAGAGCGGTAGGGCTGCGGACTTTTCCTCCGCACGGGGTCTCGGAGCGTAACTGCATCCGCATGCGTAATAATTGTCTTCTTTTCCGACGGGGCCGATCGAAATACATTGTCCGACCGGAGAGCACTCTCGGGGTACTCCGCGAAGGAAGGGAAGTTGCTGTAATGGCCGCCGTGTCATGAAATGAAGGTGCCCAGCCAGTTTTGTGGTGCCACAATGGAGGATAGCTGCAGCCCCGCGTCCCAGAATCACAACGGCCAGCTGGCCGGCGGCACGAACGTATCCCTCGCCAACAACAAGCACCAGGGCGGCAGCGACAATGGCAGCAACGGCGACGCCAAGGACCAGCGGCCGCAGTACTCGATGCCTGGCATCCTGCACTTCATCCAGCACGAGTGGGCCCGCTTTGAACTCGAGAGGTCCCAGTGGGAGCTGGACAGAGCAGAATTTCAGGTACGGGGCCTATCTCTCTCCGCGGCCGACGGCGACGCGGTGCCCGAGGGTCACGCGCGACCTGCGCGCGACAATTGTCAATCCGCCTTTATTGTCGCCTCAGCTGTCATGTGACGGAAAGGGGCACATAAGGAAGCACCGAGCGAACGGTTGCTTCGGACCGAGCTAACGCTCACGCGGATGAAATATGTTAGCGTCGCGACGCAACGTGTTGGCGAGCAATATTTAACTTCTGAACACGTATACTTGTATCAATGTTGCTTCAATTTGTCACTCTGTCAAAAGTGCAGTAAACGCAGCTGTTTTTTTTCCCCTTTTCTTTGTATTCGAGCTGTCCAGAGCTTGATATTTACACGTAGTATATGCGAGAAAATTGCGAAAGTAACACGTCGCAGTAATGGTCAAATTGATCAACTTTTCCTATGTTTCATTGCGCAGGCTAGGATAGCTTTTCTTCAAGGTGAAAGAAAGGGACAGGAAAATTTGAAGAACGACCTCGTAAGGAGAATAAAAATGTTAGAATATGCACTTAAGCAGGAAAGGTAAATGAATTAGTAGTATTAATTGCAATGGTATCATCTAATACATTGACAGCTACATTATACACAGTCATCTGTGAATGAATGAAACTCTTTGTTTTTGAGAATGTTTTGTTATTTAAATGGAAATGATAACAGTCTTTTATAAAAAGTCATATTCAACAATATTTTATGATAAAAAACTATGAAAGAGTATATGTTTGGCTTCCTGAAAGTTTTTTAAATAAAATTAAGTATTATTTATATATGTATAATATATATGAATAATGCTATCAATGTATTAAAGAATTCAAGAAATATTTTTGTTAGCATTAATATTATTTTGCAAAATTATTTACTTATACTTAAATAATATATATATGAGTAATATTGGCAGTCAGTATTTTAAAGAAAGATTCAAGAAATATTGTTAATATTAGTAATTATTTTATGAAATTGCATGTTATTTATATATGAATAATATGTATAACTAATACTGGCAGTCAATGTGTTAAAGAAAGATTAAAAAAATATTTTGCTAACATTAATATTTTAAATTCAAATATCATACATACTTTTAACAAATAATACTGAAATGCATGTACATTCTTTATATTAATATAAAGAAAATAATTATACTTTTTTATTTTTTTTTTTAATATTATATTTTTATAAATTTTGATTGCTAAGTCCATAATATGAAATTAGATGAATTTGACTGGATTTTAATATTAGGATTTCTGTAAATGAGAGATATAGACACTAACATTATGCTGGACTATCATTAGACTAATTGCATTATATCTATACTTTACAGTAACATCTATTACAATGATCTTATAATGTCATTTCTTGTAATTTCTACAGAGCAAGATATCATAAGCTAAAATATGGTACAGACCTAGTAATGCAAGATGTCAAACCTCCTCTTTATGAAGAAGGTACCACGTGCAATATCTCCGAAAGTGGTAGCGGTGGTGGTGGCGGTGGAGGAGGAGGAGATGGAGAAGCTTCATTTACATCTGTCAGTAATGTTAGTTGGAGACAAGGTCGTCAACTTCTAAGGCAGTATGTAAAACATCTGTTTTAATTTCATCAGTAGTTTCAAACTGTCAATGTTAATTTTTGCACATTTATTTTTATATTTAAGTTACAACTTTGTGTAGAGATGGAAAACAAAACATTAATATTTAATTCATAAAAAGCAGTCATACAGGAAAATGTATTTTCAGATATTTGCAAGAGATTGGATATACCGATACGATAATAGATGTACGGTCAAACAGAGTACGATCACTGCTTGGTTTAAACAATAATACAGACACGGAGGAGATGAATACTCCAGCGTTAAATGGAAATGAAGGAGTAGCACAGGATAAGCAAGAATATAATGAGAGTCTCGTACGTCGAAGGCAGGAGCGTAATAAGAAGGTAATGTTTCATATTTTTACAAATAATTACATTTATATTTTCTGAAATTTAAAATAAAATTTTAATTGCATAAGTGCTAATTGTTGAATTTTGTATATTCGAAAAGTTTATAATAAAATTATAATGAATTATATTAAAAGCTCAGAAAGCAATGGAAAAGTATCTTTACATAATCTTGTATTAAAAAACATGTTTATTTTAGCAGCAGCCATCTTCTATAGCAGAGGCAATGATATTAGACACGGAAGCGGCTGTTATAGCGAATTTCGAATTTTTGCGTCATACGGATATGGATATGGAAGAGGAGGAAGGAGACGTGGAAGATGAAATTTATGATGCGAATACAGATACCAAACCAAATAAAGTAATTTCTATTACTTTATATATACGTTTACTCTATATTTCATTTCGCGTAATATATTTCTTTGCCACATATATGCTTTATTAATATGGCTTTCATTTGTCTTTTAGGCATCTATTCCTCTTCTAGCAGAGGATGTTGATACAGATGCGGAGGCAGAAGAAGTATTAAACGAATTAAATCTTCTCACAGAAATCGAAGAATCACCGCCTGGTTCTATTCATCTGGAAATGAATTCTAATTCTTCAGAATGGAGTAAGTATATTAATTTACGTATTATAATACTCATAATATTACTATATTTTAAGGAGAAAAAATACCATTTTTTAAAACGGATCTTAATGCTTAATAATATTTCTATGTCAATTTTTAAATATATTTTTTAGTTCTATAAATTGCTAGTTCGAGTTGTCGGACTTAAAACGCAATCATAAATTAAAGCTATAAATAATATTTTAAATTGATCGTCAATTTTAATGATACCATAAGCATCTTAAAACACTCTAAAGAATTTATGTGAAAAATATCACCCTATCTAAAAGAACTTGGAACTCCTTTATTCTGTGATGGAGATCTTACCAATTTGACCAGTTTAACTTGAGATGTTTCTAGCTTCAATTGCATTTCAATTGTATTTTAAGTTTGACAACCCATATCAGTACACAGTACATAGAACTGAAAAACGTATTTTCTAAAATTGATATAGAAATATTAAGCAACAAGATGTTTTGATCGAAAAATAGCATTTCTTCTTGATTTATTATAATTATATTTTGCATCTGACAATTCAATATCTTTCCCAAAGATGCAATACTACATAGAGGATTACAATCAGACTCAAGACGCCCGAATAAGGAAGGTGATTCTACGCTGGAATTAGGAGAATTAGAACAATTATGTGTTAACAATGATGCAGAAATATCGTATGATGTAAGTTACTAAAATTTTTTCTATACATATATATTGCAAAAGATAAATTGATATGATTCATTAATACTCATAATGCATGTTGTTTTTTTACAGATGGTTTCCTCTACAAAAGAGACATTCAGGAAAACATGGAACGCGAAATATACGTTACGATCGCATTTTGATGCTGTCAGAGCACTTGTCTTCCATCCCACAGATCCAGTCCTTATCACCGCGAGCGATGATCACACGCTGAAATTGTGGAATCTTCATAAGACTGTACCAGCGAAAAAGTTCGTAAATTCCATTTCGTTATGAGAATAATCGATCAATTACGGCATATTATTTTCTATATATATTCTGTATTGTATTTATTTTTACATTTATGTTATCTTTTTTTGCAGGTCAGCCTCGTTAGATGTAGAACCACTTTATACATTCAGATCACATACTGGACCTGTATTATGTCTGGCCATGTGCAGTATGGGCAACCGATGTTACAGCGGTGGCTTGGACGGCAATATCCATTGCTGGACACTTCCATCAGCCAACATCGATCCATACGACTCGTATGAACCAAGTGTCCTTAGTCATACGTTAACAGGACACACGAACGCTGTTTGGGGCTTGAGCATGAATTTACGTACTATGCTGTCGTTCAGCGCAGATGGAACTGTAAAATTATGGGCTCCACAGGCCCCACAACCTCTCCTCCATACGTATGTTTCAGAACAAGGTACGCAAACATTATCTAATGTTTTAAGCTTGAAACAATACACTATTAAATCATGACTAGTAAATAGCAAGTATATTATTAAAATAACATGGGAGTCTCAAATTTGCACAGCTTTATCTAACAAATATTGATCAAATGTAAGTTTTCTCTCTGTGTCGTATATTTCTAGGTGATTATGTGTTATAACGGATTTTTTTCTTCTTGTTTTATAGACGGCATACCGACTTCGGTTGATTTTGTCAGGGACGAACCGCACAAGTTAGTTGTGGCTTACGAAGGAGCTTGCGTGATATTTGACTCTGAAACCGGCGCGATCGTGGCGCGACTCGAGGCGAATGAGACGAAAGGCGTAAATCGTGTAGTAGCACATCCGACGTTACCGCTCGTCGTGGCCGCACACGAGGATCGGCATATTCGATTTTACGATCACCGGTCGGCTACTCTTGCTCACGCAATGGTAGCGCATTTGGACGCAGTTACTAGTCTCGCTGTAGATCCTCATGGTTTATATTTACTTTCAGGAAGTAAGTACGGGGAGAAAGAAAACGAACTCTGCGATTATAATCTTATCGCGATAATGAAATTCTGTAGCACGAAACGCATAAGTTAACAAAGAAGTATCAATATTTTTGTACTTACTAAAAGGAAAACAAATTACTATAAAAATAAAGAAAACAATGAAAAACGAAATATTTCATCAGCACAAAAGAAATAATTAATAAAAAATTAAAAAAATTTCAGATTTAAATTTCATCCTCTCTGTCGAACAAGAAATAGGGTGTTAATTTAAAAAATAGAAACGTTCAATAACTTGCTCGGTACTTCTAGTGTTAAAAATAAATAAAATACATTTTAATGTACCGCTCTAGTTTCTAACTCAGTATTCAATGTTGCGCAGGTCACGATTGCAGTATAAGATTGTGGAACATGGATAACAAGACTTGTGTTCAGGAGATAACAGCGCATCGGAAGAAATTCGACGAAAGTATTCTGGACGTAGCGTTCCACCCATCACGACCGTTTATAGCGAGCGCCGGTGCCGACGCTCTCGCCAAAGTGTTTGTGTGAAATGTGTAAAATCCAAGAGACACTCTCGCTACATCAAAATGATTTCTACTTACATCAAATCGAGCAGTTTTTGTACTCGTATACTTCATTTTAGATAGCCTTATATAACTTTATGTGTCCACATCCACCATACATACGAACCACACATACACATAAACACACACATAAACACAATTCCGATATATTTCCGTTATAACTCTGATCGTTCTACCATTTCCGAGGTACAGATTTATAAGGAAATCAAATCGCTCGTGTAGTTATTCATAAAGAAAAAATGAAAATTATCAGTAACTCTTGTCTGTGACAGTTTATGGGGAAAAAAATAATTTTAAATAATATAAACGCTGCTTGTTGATGTTCAATCATCATTAAGTAGCCGATACTATTTGGAATAGCGGGGAGGGGTAAATCGTGTAGAATATTAGCTGATATAGTCCTGATAATTAGAGAAAATCAGCCCCTTGCCCACAGAATCCACGAAGTACACTGCCGCGGTAGCGTAATATTTATCCTTACGTTAACTATTTATTATCAATATCGCCGTTACTGTTGCACAGCTACTGGGGATTAATACAATCGTAATAATCGACTATACAGTTGCCCTAAATGAATAAAAAACAAAAATATATGCATTAATTAGTCTCCCATTACACATAATTTTTTTCCTGCTGCCTTATATATTCATCGAGGCTAGCACATAGAGTAATGATAACGATAATAATAATAATCGTAAGCTAAATATAATAGACATAATATTAATAACAATAAATTATAATTGTGTGTTTCTCTCTCTGTAATATATTGTATTTAAAAATAGATAACTGTGTAACGTATTATAATGAACATTTTTTTATTAAAATCTCATTCCATTATTTTCTTATTTTACATTCCCACGAATATCTGAATCATCCCCCATCAATGCCCCGCAAGCTGCGAGCAAGCAAACTCCTTTTTCCCATCCACCGCGTAAACAAATGGGGTCGCGACGTGATTGGAGGAGCGATCGATCGCTCGCGCTTCTCGGCGAGAAAGTTTCGCGCGGTCATATGATTACCTCATTTTTTATGCAACCGCACGTGATTCCCAGACGGGGCGCGTCTCATCTTAAGGCCAGTCTACAATAGCGTAGTTTTGTGAATAATTGAAAGACAGGGTTAAACATTTACGTGTAAAATATAAATAATCTACATTACATGTATACAATGTAAACTATGTTTTGCACATCATCTGTGTAAATAATAATTCATGGATCATAGAAGATTCAAATTTTATCAGAAATAGTGAAAATTATATTCTGTTCTTTTGTTTTTAATATTATACATTTTTATTTTATCAACACTATAGTCAAAAATATTAGTCTGTACAATTTTATAATTTAATTATTTTTTTCTGTACTGTGTGATATTCAATTTATAATAATTTACAATAATTTATACAGGGATTAAGAATTTACACGTAAAATATAAAATAAATACTCATCTAACGTGCAATGTAAATTATGTAAATAATCATCTATGAATTATAAAAGATCGAGAAGTTGTAAAAATTGTATTTTATTTTTTAATTTTTAATATTATATATTTTTATTTTATCAATGCTAAAGTCAGATATATGTATTTATAATTTTGTAGCTTGATTACTTTTTTTTCTTTATTCTATTATCTATAATTTAATATTTTAGTTTTAAAAGCTTGAAAAGAAACCGGAGTTTTTCAATTTTTCCGCAGATGTTTTTGGTTCCTTTCCTAAGGGAAGCAAAATTTATTGGAAAAATTTTCTTACAACCGAGAAAATCAACGGAAAAATGGGAAAAAAACGGTTTTTTTTTCAAGCTTTTAAAACTATATAATTTACATTATTTGCATTGTCTACATGAAAAAGTCTACATGTAAACGTAACATAAACAATACGTAAGTAATTTATGTTGACGTAATCTTGAAATTTACGGTACAACCCTGTTGTAAAATACGTAATTGTACGGCGCAGTTGCCTGTCCATTTTCATGAACGTAAATTACCTTTAATCTCGGTTTCTGTTATTTCTAGAATTAGAAAAAGATAAAAAGGAAGTAAAACTGAGAACAAAACTCATTAGCATCGACAAAAATGTGGGCATACAATTGCGCTTTAGAACTATTTACGACTAGGATTATTACATTATTGTAGAATGGCCCTTACACAAGGGGGAAAAAGACAATCTTTTCGAGCTTACGACTCTGACAGGCAGTTTTCTGGAGTAAACGCGTACAATTGTTGCCGCGCGCTCGTTCTCTCCCCGAGACATTTCATTCCACCCTTTCGCGGTTAATGTTGTTTCCCAGCGACGGAAGGAAACTATTGCCATTGCGACTATTGCCGCCTGAGAGAGAGAGAGAGG
Source organism: Solenopsis fugax (assembly GCA_003595255.1). Taxonomy (NCBI): domain Eukaryota; kingdom Metazoa; phylum Arthropoda; class Insecta; order Hymenoptera; family Formicidae; genus Solenopsis; species Solenopsis fugax. Next base: position 14,239 of record QKQZ01024388.1, on the reverse strand, counting down.
GAGAAAGAGAAAGAGAAAAAAAAACACTCTTCGTTCACGCGCGACCGCCGATAATCAGCTGAACGCGATCAGCCATAGCGATCTCGTGATACTTTCCCGTGATTCGCGATCAGAAATCGGGAAAGATCAATCAAGGGCCCGTTGATGATCCCGAGGAAAATGGCAAGGTCTCCCGTGAACGCGTGCACGCCGTGCCAGGCATGAAAGCTGGGCATCTCAGTTCCCCGAGTAGTTTGTTGTCGTTCCACGCGCCTCGTAAGTGTTCAAATCCGTCAAGCGGTCTCGTCCTCCCGTTTTTGTGTACGGGAGAGAAGCTCGAGATCGAGCGAGACGATGCGCGTTTTCCTCGACGAGGCGTCGAGAGACAACCTCGCCGACGACCGGAAGAGCGAGAGAGAGAAATCCATCCTAATCCGCGAAATCCTCAGACAGGTTATGTGAGACTCGTGCGAGTGGATCGTCGAGACGTACGTTGACGAATTATGGTGCGTGCCGGTCCCTCGTGAGCGTCCTGGAGGCCTAATGATGGAGAGGAACGGTGCCAGGGAGATGGAGGAGCGCCGGTGCATTCGGGACACCGGGAGGACCCTGAAGAAGTACGGGAGCACGGCCAAGCATATGACGCGGACCGAGAGTCTGGTGAAGCACACGGTGTCTCCTACGGACACCCTCCAGGGAATAGCACTTAAATATGGAGTTACGGTACGGCCCGTCCTCGCATGTCGCCCTCTCATTCATGTGCTTTATTGATAATGTGCCTAGATGATATGATCAGATGTTCAATCTTCAGTGGGACAGTCCCACTTTTGAGAAGTGAAACATATTAATCTTCCACTGATTAACCTGGATCATATTCACCCAGCGATTTTTTCTCATTTTTCCGATTCTCTCTCAAATTTGGACATGTGTCAAAGTAAAAAACATTTTAGGTCATATAATTGTACAATCGTATTCCTAAATGTTAAATGAGTATACCAGAATTTCTTTCAGACTTTAAGAATCCAAAAAATCTTTTTGGAAAAATATAACTTTTTTACAGTGACTTAGGTAATTTAACTAAGTAGTGAGAAACAGGGGTTTACGGAGAGTTAAACATCTTGATTATAGCAGAAAAATTCTGCTAAAATATATTTTATAAACTTAATTTATTTGCTCTACTTTAATGCGTTTTAAGTTCAATCATATTGGCAGTTTATAGAACTTAAAAATGTTTTATAATTAATATATGGAAATATTATTGAGCATCAAAAATGGCACTTATTTTTTGTATTATATCCCAAGATTACAAAATGCTAGCAACTTATGAACAGTATGCTAGCAAATTCGATCACGACTATAGAGCAGGTCCACTTTCACCAATTCCAGTTCATCTAATCAATTAATTAGTTTATTAGAATTGACAAATTGTAGTTGTCATTTTACATAACAGACAGATGCGATTGGTCAATTCTAATGGACTAATCAGTTAATTAAATTAACCGGAGTTGATAAAAGTGGTCTTAAACTTGATTTCTGTTCATTACAATTTGTCAGCTATAATATAAGAACAGTGACACGAAATGTGTCATAGGATAAGGCTTATTTGGTTGAAATAAAAATAGCATCAAATTTGATAATTAGAGATATCATTGAACCTATAAGCCTATTATCTGTTACCTGTAAGCTATCATTTAAAATGTTAAATATCATATAAAACATTAATGACCAAATGGGCACTTTCCTATGATAATAACAAATACAGAGCATATCATGTGATATCACCTCGTTTTCTGATACATTTCTAATGATATTGGAGAAACAATAGATTGTGCTCGACTATTACTAGATTTTTACTAATATAACATACAACATACATTTACATATTCTTGGTATGTTTGGCTATCTGGGTTGATCTAATATATTCAATTTATTATTATTTATCAATTTTGCTAAATTATAATGATAAACCTAATATGTTTAAATGTTCACGAAGTTGTCCTAGTTTGGATTAGAAAATATCTGATCACATTGTTCATTCACGTACACACGCCGTTTCAAGCAACATTTTGCTTGGTCGAGACAAAAATAGCGTATCTAACATAAGATTGACGTTTCTGATTCTTGCAGACAGAACAAATAAGAAGGATCAATAGATTGTGGGCGTCGGATAGTTTATTTTTACGAGAGCATTTGCTTATTCCTGTAAGCGCGGACAGTCCCGCCTCTGCGTGTAACGATGAATCGGTAGCTTCTGAGGAGCACGATGTCCCTCCAAATGTAAGTAAAGTATGGAAGGAGTGGCCTTAGAATATGCTTTATGAATGTCTCATGAATGAATGTGTCGTATTTTGCAGATATCTAGTCCTTCTTCAATATCGTCATCTATTGGTGACGAAAGTTCAGTTAATGATTTCTTAGCTAAAATGGATACTTCGATAGCTAACGCCAAAAGAGAGGTCAAACGCGCTCAAGGGAATAGTGAGTAAGTTACTTTCACATACTATGCCTTATCTACATTTTGATGAAATTATATATTTTCACATACATACAAGTGTTATATAAGTCTTATTTAAAAAGTACTCGTGATTTATCAAGATATGAAAGGCGAGCTAGATAAGAAAATAAAAATTTATTATCTGTAAGCTCTTGAGTTTAACAAGGGACCTCTTACAACTGTCCGGAACCGATTTGATTCTCCTTGAAAGACGTTGTGAAACAAAAATTTAAGAGATATTCTTTTTATATCAGCCCACACACACAATTTAAGATTTAAGAAATGATATAACTCAAAACTGAAAGTATTTTGAAAAATATTAGATTTAAAAAAAATTTAAATATACAGTAAAATATATTAAAAAACCATAAAAATTTCGTCGTCTAAAACATTTATGTACATTTATACACTATACATCTCACCGTTTCATTGACAATTGTTAGGAATTAAATATAAGCGTAGTTTTGATTGTTTCACCCTATAATTGTTAAATATTCAGCCGATATAAAAAAATATATTTCTATTAGATTTGTATGTTTAATAACATATTTCAAGAAGAATTCGTTCTGGATAGTTGTGACCTTTGCAAGTGCGTTACACCAAAAAACATTAAATTTTATATCTTTATTCCCATAAATTATTTTTACAGATTTTGCACTGATGGCAATGACATTTACGTACAACGACGGCGTGGGTCTGCCAAATTACGAAACTCATTCCCCACCACATCGAATACATATTCGACGTCCTCCTCTGACTCCGTCAGACCTGTGTCCTCTAGTGATATGCATAACTTTCCAACTGCTGTAGTTATGACGCATGGAAAAAAAGTAAAGACTTCCTTGCAAAGACTCGAGCAGCAGCAAGACGAGATGTTCCAGTTGTAGCGTTTAAATTTCATTGGATATATCCTATAATATCCTATGTGTGTCGACTGTAAAATTAAAAAACTTGTAGGAAAGAATGTACTGTATATCAATGCGAATAGGAGGTCTTGCTTCTCACGTCTGACACGGTTGGTTGATCCAATATTATGTATATTAATTAAATTGAACTCCGCATCGCTCTCTTTTATTATCGAAAGACCGTTCGTATCCTTGTAGCTGATCTAAGCAATATTCTTATATATAACTATCGCTGTATCCCCAGTTTTACGACTTTTTTTCGTCGTGAATATCATGAAGAATGGATCAACTAACTTTTATACGTAGCGCTGAATTGTTTTACATAACGTTGATGAGTGGACCATATGTGCCTTGAATATGAAACTCTGCGTTATGTAAGGATCCTCTTCTGTGCTCCGTCTTTACCCGGTTAAGTCACATAAAATTTTATATATATTTCTTTTTCGAATATTGTTTTTCTTTTACTTTTTTTTAGTTTAAACCACTGTGATGAATTATCTAAAAATTTGACAGAAAACCAAAAACAGCTTTAAGAAAATTAGTTATTATGTAGAAAAAATGAAAAGAGTGCAAAACTATAAATAAAATATAGACTCTACTTATTTGAAATGTGACTTCTTAAACTGACTGTTACATCTGTTATAACGAAAAAATATTTTTTATTTTCTCTCTTAATAAACCTTATAAAAATTTTTTTCACAAGTGAAAAAAGAATATCATGTATACGATATTTTTCTAATATTAAATAAATATATATATATATATGTTAGTATTGTTTACAAAAGAATACTAGTGAAAATGATTATATGTAAATTAAAGAGGCAGAAAATGCTCCTGACATTACTAAAGCATTACGAATTAGTTCCTCCAATATTGATTCTTAGCTGGACTAAGCTTTCTAACAGTAATATTGAATTCATGAAAGTGTAATATTAAAACACATTTTAAATAACATTTAATCAATTTGAATTATTATCACAAAATTATCAGCGAATTCTTCATAAAATGTATCGTACAAACGTTACGAAGAGATCCAGCAAATTAAAGAAAATTCACTTTAAGTAATGTTAAAAATAATATCATTTAATGTCGCAAAGCGACTGAGATTAGAAAGTAGCAATTAAAAATTTATAATATATAAACACTTCCACCTAAACATAGCTACACATTGATATACATTGTACATCAAAATCTATATAATATATCCAAGTTTTGTACATAATCTAAAGAAATCCTCTATTTTACACTGTACATACAGTAAAAAAAGCAGCACTGTTGATAATGTTGTTTGTAATTAATATTATGCAATACCATTTCACTGTAAAAAAAATATATAAGAATGTTATATCTTATAAATTAAGATCTCTGACGCATCCTCGCCACTATATATATAGACAATATATACATAAGTTGAAAAAGATGTAACTAAATAATGTAAATATGAATTAAATAAAAAAGATCTAATGAGATCTAATAAAAATAATGAAAGAAATCTAATAAAAAAATAATTTATGTATTATTCGAAATTATAAAGTTGTCACAATATGATTTATTATTATTCTATCATTATTTTTATTAGTTTTCATTTATTATTATTTCTATAATAATAGAAACATAATTTCTATAGAAATGTATAACACAAGAACATTTACATAAAACACAGGCAACATGTGTACACAATTCTGTCTTTACTTATTGTATCTTTAACTTTCACATAATGTCTATTTTAGAATTAACTATTCTTATAGGAGGCCTCACATATTTGTTGCAGCAACATTTCATCTCATTCACAAAGTTGAAAAATCCTAAGCGACTGTTGCAGTGTGGACAATGTAATTTTCCTTTGGTCCAAGATTCCTATCGAAATAATTATCTAGTATTGCATTTCATGTACATACATATATTTATACATACGCATTTCTAAAATTTTGATAAGGAAGATATATGTACTTGATCGATAGCATTCATAATCCAATCTGGTGCATTCTCTGGAGTCAAGTATGAACAGCAATCAGACTCATCTGTTTGGCACCCTACATCTGTTACCTGCTGCTTTATTTCGTGATGCGCATTAAACAAGACAGAATCACCCTTGAAAACAGATTTACAGCAACGCCTGCATCTCACTTCCATGATACAAAGACAGTGATATAGAAACTACCTGAGAAATAATTGCTATCATTGATTTCAATGGATTGATGAGAATGCTTTATTTAAAAAATATAGGTGATTAATACTTTTGGCTCTTGGCCAAAAGTATTAATCATCTATATATTTTTTTTTTATATTTTGAACTGGAGGAAATTTAACCAGAAATTAAAATGTGAATAATCCTTTGTTTCAAGAATCTTTTAAACTTATCCCATATAAGTTTAAAAGATTCTTGAAAGAAAAGATAATTCACATTTTAATTTCTGTTTAAATTCCCTCCAGTTAAAAATATTTTTTAAAAATATAAGCGCTTAATACTTTTGGCTAAGGTTATAAAATGCCAGATACAAAATAGAGATAATATTGCATTGTAAAAATTACAAGAAGACACTTACTGTTACTACCAAAGTGTATGCAATATTAACTGCTCCGCTATAATTGCTATTATTTTAATAACACGTATTATGATCAAAACGTATATCTCTTAAATTTACGCTTTATATTAAAACTAATAAGAAAGAAATATATAAATCAAATCCTGCAGCAGGCAGCTTTTCTCGTGTTTGATAGTTGCAATACGAACACATAACCTACTCTAACCTAAATCTAAATTGATCTAAATACTGAGCAGATGGACCATTGCACTGCTTGCAAAAAAGTTATCTGTCATCATCTATCCAAAAGAGGGATGAAAATCTTCGGTATATATATTTCACATGCAAAAGTGAAATATAAAATACAATAGTCATATACAGTGTAATTCCTAATAAGTGTAAAAAATTTAAGTGAATATTTTTGACTAATTTTAATGAAGAAAAGGTTCTGTATCCTAAAGTGCTTTGTTTTTAAAATACAATGTCAAAGTTAAGAAACAAATAAAAAATCAAAAAATCTAGAAATCGCATAGAAATATTTCAATAAAATTTAGTGTACTTATATATGGTATTAAGAACCATTTTTCAGTACCAATAAAACATACCTACAAAAAGCGTTTATATGGATAATCATATTAAATTTTTGAAATTAAAAAATAGTACTTCACTGTTTTTTTCATGACAAAAAGGAAAGAAACAACAAAGAACGTAAGAGACAATTTTTGTAATTTCAAAAAAATTGTTAAACTCTTAAAAAAACATTAGAGTACCATTCTATAATATCAAAAACTTAATGTGATTACTCATACAAATTCCCTTGGTAGATCTAAAAATGTTTTGTTTGTATTGGAAAATGATTTTATTACCATATAAGCACACCAAATTTGATTAAAATATCTCTAAGCGTTTTTTTATATTTTCATATTTCTTTTCTTAACTTTAACACCCTATATTTTGAAAACTTTAAGACATATGTTTATAAGATCTTTTCTTCATAAACCAAAGTATATTCTTTTAAATTTTTACATTTACTTAGAAATTACCCTATATGAAAAAGATATTTTTTATCCTAATAGAGGGTAGGAAATAATTCAGGAGCCAATGTTAAACAAACTTCGTATGTATTGCCTGTTCTCACTATCGTTGCGAACATTAACATGAGAATGAAATCCACCATATATTACTTTTATTCGAAAGTATGCGGAATGCAAGCGTCGAAAATATACGCCTAATTGTTACAATATATCTTAAACTTAAAGATACAAGATACTTTGTCATTAGATTGACAAACAATATCGCAAATATCGCTTGTATATATTTAGATGATGGATATGTTTAATCTTCGCCCGCTGGTATCGCGTCCTCTAGCCTCTTGACAAATTTCACCCGCAATTCCGTGACATTGTCGTTCTTAAGCTGATCCTGCACAAACCAGCAGGCGATCTCCATTTGCACCATTTCGCAGGCACCTCTAAGCACGCCGGGCAGAATGTTACAGTACTTGAGATTCGAATAATTATCTGGTAATTCTGCGAATTCCGTCAGGGGATTCGTCTCGAAGCAAAGGGAGAACTCGTCGCCAGCTGGGCTCCAGTTTGTGATCGACGGTGTTATGCCGAGAAATATCTTGAAACCGCTCTGAATCTTCTCCGCCGTGTCCCTGAAATCATAGCATCGACCAGAGCCGGTCCGCGCCAGAAAGTCTTCTATCAGCCGTATCCCAATGTTGTATCCCATTCTCTCCAGCTGTTTGTTAACATCGTCAACGTTTTCATAATCCTGGAGCAACTGGGCTACAAGCGCGCCATAAGTCAGAGTGAACAGTTCAGAGTTCTGTAATGAAAAAAAGGACAATGTTAGTTCTGTAACTTCAATTCAATGTCAATATCTAAGGCATAAATGTGTGTGCCTTGGAAATTTGATATCTATTAACAAGCCAACTAAAAACGATGTTAGCTTTGTGTGTATTGCAACTCTGATATATTATTATCCATTCTTGTAAAACGATAGTATTAAAAAAAATATCTATATTTTAAAAATATCCTAAAAAGTATATGTATAATAAAGAATATATTCGTGTCTTAACAAGTTTAACAATGTTAGCTTTGATAATTAACAAATCTGATTTTTCGATTCTTGCGGAACGATTGTCAATCACGTAAAAAAAGATCGTATGAAATATATTCTAAAAAATATATCCCACAAAGTGTATGATCATAACCTCAATTTCCGTTCGATACTAATCTTGTATTTAAGACAGACGTGAAAGAATCAAGCGCACTCCACTAACAGCGAACGATAGTGTGTAAATATTTCGTAGAAAATAGTGTGACACTTGCCACTTTCTTTGCATCGAGTTTCGTTCCTGTTCTTGACATGTTGACAATAAGCGACGAACGATCCTATTGGTATTGAGCCAATGACAACTATTTGTCCGTTTTTGTCTGAATAAAAATTAAAGATTAAGTAAAAAATCGATCACTAAAAAACCAAAATTATTTAAATAATTTTCATACCTTCTCGGTAATTTATTTTTATATTTATTTACAAATATCGAGTTATCCTGTATACGCAATGCACTGCTCTGCACATTGAAAGGATCAGCGTTGTATTTTATTGCACTTTTACATTAAAAATTAAACGCATACATATTCGATCTTTAGAAAAAATGAGTACTAAGAAATAAAGTGAAAGCACGTTTAAATTAAATTATTAAATTGAGTAATCGTAAATTGATGTAAATTACATATTATTCATTAATTCTATTCAATATTGTTCTTTTTGCACTTTTTACACTTTCTACGTTTTCTCTTTTCAAAAATTAATGATAAAAATTGCTTTATTTTGAAAATATACAAACGTAAAAATATAAATAAAAAGTGCAGAATTAAAATAATTAAATTAAACTACAATCGGGATATATTCAACTTAATAAATTTTTACTATAAAATAATCAAGAGAACTTAATGGAGATAACTGATATAACACTTAAAAAAAAATAAACTTTACATTTGTTTAAAATTCTTTTATTTATTTAAAAAATAACATGTACTTAGTTTCATTTTAATTATAGAAAATAGACGAAGAAATGAAATAAAAATGCAATGTACATTAATTGCATTTGTTATTTTAAAGAAATATAAGCAAAATATATTCAATGGCATCTTCAAATAAATTGATGAAAACTTTGATACACCAAAAAAAGTAATAATGTATTTATTCCTTCTTTAAATACTTTATTTTAAATCTTTTCTTGATGAAGTTCGCACATAAAAAGCTTAATGGAAATTAAGAAAGGCGAGACGAATCTTGTGGATCTTGTGCTATTTATTATGATCCTTAATATGATCATTTCTAAAATTTCAATGGGATTTACTACAGGTGCTCCTGACTTTACTTTCTATGTGATTGTCTTCGAATATATCTCTAATAATATCGCGCTTCGGCTTCGAATGCGCGGGTAAGCCGCGATGCAGATTCTCCATTATCTGCATCCGATTCACGCTGTGATTCTTGATTCCTTGGTTTAGAAACTCGATATTTTCGTTGTCATCGATAGCTTTCATTGTGGCCAACAGCTTCTCTTTATTGTAATTAATTGTCTTCTTCTTATCATTCGTTTGTATTACCTCTTTCGCTTCGCTCTTCGCACTATTACTCTGCTCGGTCTGATGAGACACGTTGAACGATTTGTCAACATCTTCTAATGAAGCATTCAATTTATTTTGTGTTCTTATATTGATATTTTTATTTGATGTTTCTTCACTGTCGTAGTACATTGTACTAAATATTTCTTTTTCTTCAGTCCCAAGATATTCTTTTTCCAAATTATGCACAGGTTGACTGCTCCCATCCGAACGATTAATCGTAGCTTCTTTTTCATAGGCTTGCTGTGAGTCTTTCTCGACTGTCTTCCTCTTCGAACTCGTCAAAGTTTCCATTTTCTCATATGTGTTATCTATATCATGATAAACCTTGTCATCCGACATGTCTATATATACTGGCTGATCTTCTAAATATTTTGTTCCTTCCTCTTTTGTACAATCTTCCGTTTTGATGTCCGTAAAGTCATCTATTCCATTACTATCCAAAAATTGTTTATCTAACGATATTTTTGAGTTTGAAAATTGTTGAGGAGTTTCTGTACTTCCTACGTTGACATCATCTCGAATATTATCTGATATCCTCTGCAACTGTACACCCTTTAATTTCTCCACAGACCGTTCCGCGACGTCCAAAGTATTGTATTCCGAATGAGTGGCACCGTTAAAAGATTTATCGAACTGTTCTTCAGCGTACTTGGATAAACTGATTTGAAAGCCATTGCTTTCAATGGAAGAATCCCCGTTCATATTTATCTTCCCTTCGGAATCAACGTCGGAGCCACTGTCATAAAGATCGTTATGCCTATGGCGTAATACTTTAGATTTACTCTTGTACTTGTACTTCTGAAACGTTAAGTCTTCCGCTAGTCGTGTACTCAACTCTTCCTCGTCTTCGTCGCTGTAGTTTCTTGCCTTTTTCATTATATCATCCAAAGTGTCAGAGGTGTCTGTGCTATTAATCAATCTAAAACAAATACAATAAAGAAGCACTGTAGCACTGAATCAAAATCAGGGAATCATAATATTAATATAACTACATAAATATGTCTCCCAAAAAAATTTACATAAAAAGAAACGTCAAATATTATAAATAAATTATATTCATACTCGTATTTATTACTTATATTTACACATATATTTATATTTATATTTGTAATTAAAATTTTCCCTCTAAGTACCACGCTTACATTCTTACTAGAACTCTTTTTTATTTATTTTTATAAAGATTTTATTATATAATATTACTTTACATGATTTCTCAGGATATATTCTTCTTACACTGACAAGTTGTTAACTTGACTAAATTTTTCAACTTGATTAAGTTGAAAATTCTTTCTTCTGTTCACACACAATTTATATATTTAACTTAATATATTTAAATATTTAACTTAAAAACTATAAAAAATTGAAAAATAGAGTCAAGTTAACAACTTTTTTCTCAGTGTATACACACATACCTTGCGTACAATTCTCTAGATTTCTGCGGAGTGTCGTAAGATTGAATGTAATACTCGCTAGCATTTCCACTTTCTCCATCTTCAGATGAATAATCGAAATCAGCGTTCAATTGCCTTTGCAATTTTTGTGAATTCTGATTTTTTATTCGGCTGAATAATTTTCTCAATTTGCCGCTTTCACTTTGATTATTTAACTCGTCCCTCTCCATCGCTTTGTAATCTATCGATGTGACTTTTTCATCGTCATGCGTTCTCGTTTCCGAATCCTTTGATCTCAAGTCATCCATAGAATAAGCAGTTTTACGCATGTTTGGCGATCTTTGTAAACGAAACTTTCGTATCTGTTGCAAGTTTGCCATTGTTTCTGACTTTAACTGATCTACTGAATGATTGTGATTAACATTTGACCGAGTTATTTTTTCATCATCATCATTGGATTCCAATATGTCGAGTGATGGCTATAATCACATTAAATTTATAGAATCTTTGTAAATGCTTAATTACTTTAACTCTTAATCACATACGAATTACAGTATGCTCACCAAATTATCCTTTGGCGTGCCATTTTCACTCCTTTTATTTCTACTAGACGCTTTAATTGGATTAGAGATGCTAAAATATAAAACATTATATAAAAAATTTATTTTACATATTATTAGACAAAATGCAAATATATGATATTTTTCTACCTGACATCTTTGAGATTTGTGAGAGAATGACTACCTAAGTTTTTCTCTTTGCTATAAATTGGCAATTGACCATTACAGTACAATCTTTTTTCTCTATTGTCTAATAAATATTCTAAACTTTTCAATTTCTCTATCGTCTCTTGTAAGTTCTTCTGTGTCTCTTTGTGTTTAGAAATCTCAACGTGTAATTGATGTTTCAAACTCTTAGTTTCAAGAGCGAGTTTTCTATGTAATAGCTGCAAAAAAGATATTTTTGCTAAAGCCTTGGCTTTATAACATAAATAATGTAAATAATATAATCTAACAATATAATTAGTATACTTTATTTTTTTTCTATCTATAAAATGTAATTTCTGAAAATAAATGTTGAAAGTCACCTGTACAGTTTCTTGTTGCTGTTGCATTTTATAATTCATGTCAGATAATTGTAACTGTAATTTTTCTCTCTCCTCAAGATTTCGATCTTTACTCAGTTGCAATAGATGCTTATTTTGTGACTATAAATGAGAATTTTGAGAAATTCATATGGATGCAAAAAATGAAACATTCATATATTTTATTATTATCTATATAAGTACAATATTATCCGAATGTATTATGAAAAACTTACATTCGCAGAGTAAAGTTCGTTTTCTTTTTCCTTTAGCAAGTTGCACGTATCCTTATATAATTCCTTCAGTTTCTTATATTTCGTTTGAAGTACTCTCAACTCTTCATGATGCGAATTTATAAGCCGCGGTAACTCGGCATTTGCTCCCTCGTAACGCCTCAATGCAGAATCCTGTCTTTTCTGCAGTGCCTTTAATAATCTATTTTCATTAGCTAATTCCTACAAGAAAAAATCAATTTTATGTTACATATATATCTTCAATATTAAGTATATAAACGTCAGAATATTTTCGGTACTTACATTGAGATGGTAGTGTGCGTCGGCTAATTGATTTTGTAATTGTTTAAAACGAAGCATTTTCGCTGACATTACCCTTTGTCCAAGCATACTTTTATTACCAGATTTTAGTTCACCTGAGTGATTGCCCACTGATTGCTGTTTCATGCTGTCTCTATATGGCGCACCTATATATATATATTTACAACATAATAAAATATTACAATATAAGCATATTTTAATAAGTTTTTATACAAACCAAGTAAGGGATTTAAGCATTTTTTGCTCGGAAGTAATATATTTCTGCAAGGTGACAGCTTTTTGGATTCCAATGTTGAATCTTTTGAATAAGGCTTTGTTTTTCTACAAATTACATATCATATTTAACATATAAAAGATAGATAATTTTTTAAATCTAAAATACACATGTATAGAACTTTATAATATATCTAACATTAATATTTAATTACATCATGATTTATATTGATACTCTCAAAGTTCAATTTACCTAGTGACTGTTTTGTGCACATTAAGTTGTACTACTGGTAAGATAGAGGCTTCAGTTTGCATTTTATATGTAGACGCAACGTATGTTACAACTCGCGTTGTAAATGCGTGCAATTCATCTTTATAGTATCAAAGTTGTCAAAGAACTGTCAAACGCTCATTGCAGGCTAGTCGGCAACCATAACTGTTTCAAATGGTTGTCAAGGCAACATCTGTGCAAGCATTAGTAATCAATGGTCTTTTCATTAATCTAAAATAAAATAATTCTTAAGATTAAAACATATATTAAATATTAAGATTTTTTATTTATTAAAAATGTTAGACTCTCGAAATTGTCAAAAATAGAATTTTACAGGGCTAATGAGAGTAAACGCGCAATAATTGATGCGCAATAAATTCCTTTTATTCAAAAATTATTTTCATATGTTGATACATATGACATATGAAAATAATTTTTGAATAAAAAGAATTTATTGCGCATCAATTACTGCGCGTTTACTCTCATTAGCCCTGTAAAATTCTATTTTTATTTATTATTTATTGTAGATTGTAGTTCAAATTAGATCCATAATAAACAGAAAATTTAATTTTAATATTAAATTGATTAAATATTATATGTACATATTTTGAATGTTTTAATAGCTTCTCTTTATCATGTCTAAATATATTTCACAAATAATTTTATAAATATTTTAACATCGCATTATATGAGAATTATTTAATAACATTTTCCAATATAGAAAAAAAAATTATGTAATATATACTACTGTATATAAATACTAATAAAGATAGAGATAGAAATAGAGAGAGAGAGAGAGGAGAATCATTCATATTTTGTTTATGCTTAAATTATAATGCTTTTCAAGAAAATTACATATTTTTCATAAGTTTTGAGATATATCACAAGTGAAAACATTTGATAATACTTCAGTATGTACAAATTATAAAAAAAATAATATGTATTACAATGTTGTTAATTAGCTTTCAAATTTTATATATTATAAAATCGATTAAAAACTGATTTAGAGTTATATTATTCTGAGTGGATTTGAACTCGGATCTTTGGTACGGAGAGCAAACTCGCAACTTCTTTTATCCCATCGCCACTGATGCATCAGCCGGAAATATAAAAATATACCGGAAACGAAAAAGATTGAATATTCAACATTAGGGTTATTGAATTAGGATTATA
>QKQZ01024379.1:0-12347 GCA_003595255.1 Solenopsis fugax | reverse complement strand
AGAAAAAATAATCTGCAGTACCGACGTTGAGGAAGTTCTTTTGTTACTTTAGCATCCTCTTAAGGCGATGCTGGACCGGTCTCTATACGCAATTAATTTTAAATAGTCTGTTCTCTTAATTGGCTTTATAGATCTCAAAATTCTCCACAATTAAAGTAGTGACAAAAACATTCGCCGCTAACTATAATTTAATACGAAAGTTGATTAAAAAGTAGTTTAATTATCGGCTTCTGCAGCCGACTCGTGACAACATGTGTCCCATATAAAAGTTTTAGACTTTGTATGTATAAAATAAGTAGTTAGCGGCGAATGAATTAAATGAAAGAACAATACGGCGCTTGCAGAATGATCCTAGAAGTTCTAGTATGAGAAAAAGGACTATTTAAAAATTGTTTATGTAATTTGCACGTGGATTTGGGAAGAGCAAAAATTGCGTTTCGTTGTAGTGGAGAGATCTTGCAATAGATGGCGCTAAAGTCGAAAAACAAGGACAGATGAATGCGTTTGACAAAGAACGCTAGCCTGTTCCCCTTACTCTTTGCCCCGCGCGCAGCCCATAGTCATTAGACTTCACGTCGAAGAAAAATCTGTAATGATCTGCAGTACCGACGTCGAGTGAGTTCCAGCCTTAACCCTTAAACACATAAGTGGGTCTGGGAGACCTTCCCGAAAAAACTTTATTTTTGTGCCATTTTATTTTAGTTGAGCAATGAAATTAGTTAATCATATCGGTCGATAGGGAAGACTTCAAACTTTTTTTTCCACCTAGCCCGAATCTTCTTTCTCATTCCATCTTCACACAGCAAGCGATCGAATTTTAAGAGAATTTTCAGCAGTGTGTTTAAGGGTTAAGGCGATTCTGGAGTCGTCTATATACGCGGAGTAAAAAATCTTTTTATTGAAGACACGGATTGAAAAATCCTCTTACAGAATCAAAGTACAGATAATAACGGAGGTCGATGCAAAATTTTATGATATGAAAAATGAAAAAAAATTATAAAAATATAGTTATGTTAGTCAACATTTGCTATGCATAGAAATTTGAGACTTTGTACGTACAAAATAAGCGTGGTTCGGCCTCGGAATTACAACAAAGAACAATGCTGTGCTTTTAGAATGACGCTAGAAGCTTTAGTATAAGAGAATTTCTGTTTCGGGAATTTCATGTATAAATTGACGTGCAGAAGCAGTTTGAATAGTAACAGAGCAATAGTTACGTAACATAGTAGTTGAGAGATCTTGCATTAGATGGCGTTAAAGTCGAAAAACAAGGACAGATGAGTGCGTTTGACAAAAAGAGCGAGCTTAGTCCCTTTACTCTTCGTCCCGCACGTGTTCGCACGCGACCGCGAATCGCTCGACTTTCCGTCGAAGAAAAAACTGCAGTACCGACGTCGAGTGAGTTCCACTGTTACTCCAGTATCGCCTTAAAGACCATCAACCCCCTAGTCAAATGAGATCAACAAAGGGATTCCGAGACCGCAGGCGGCGGTAATTGAACAGCGATAATATTATCGATTATTACGAATGGAAATTTTAAATGTTAGTGTCGGAAATCTCCTTTATAGCTTCCCAAGAATCTAATACATATTTATAAATAATCAAATTAGCTAATTAATCAAATTTATGAAAAAACTATAATCGAAGTAATTTCTTCCCTCAACTGGCATCTTCCCTTACGTTATTTTTAACAACTTTCTTCAATGTAACGCTAGCGAGAAATCGTGTGTTGAACTATATTTAAATTTGTATTTTTATATTATATTTATATATAAAAATATGCGCACGTACTTACACACATGCGCACGCATTTTATAATTTATAAATTGCCAAGAGAAGTAATTGCAACATCTTGTAAAATATCGCATTAAATTTACGCTGATAATTGCAATTTTTAAATTTTACATTGCATGCAATAGTGTTATGTTATTTTGAATAAGAAAGATGAAGAAAATCAGATTTAAAAAATTATAAAATCCTAAAATTGAAATTTAAAAATTGGAGATGGAAAATTATATATAACATAGAACCTAAAAATAAAGATTTGATAAAAATTTGCGCTGGATTTATTGATTTATGTTCTAAAAGGAAAAATAATGTAGAATATTGCATATAAATTTGTTTATTATTATCTGTATAATATATTTGAAACAATATCATTCTACAACATTGCATAAAAATATACAAAGACATGAAAAAATGTCTCATTCGATAAAACATGTTCATGAATAATTGTCTAGCGTTGCATCGCTGTTACTGGAAACAAAACAATTCGATATGTCGATTGCAATGTGCGGTTTAAATAATGTTCGAATTGAAGCGAGATACTGGACTGCGTGACTCTTGCGATACACTTCATAAATGTTTTATGAACAATTCAAATTTAGCCACAGGCAAATACATTACATAATTTAAGCTTAATATTTATACGAGTAATAGAAACAGGTCACAAGTGTTAAGCGAAACGTCATTCCAGCGCTCGCAAATAAGGGACGTCGTTTCGAAAACAAATTTCTCAAAACAAAATTAAAAATTACAGTAAACAAAAATGAATAGATTCTCGCATACACATATGTTTTATTTATGCAATGAAAGAAGATTACCGTCGTTTCGTCAATTTTTTTTGGAATGCGTTGCACAAGAAGCGTAAGTTTAATAATTAGATGAAATAAAAACAACCGAGAGCGCGTGTCTCGATTATTTCATAAACGTGTTTAGAGAATACGTAGGCCAAAAATAAAACTCGATTTGAAACTTGATTTGACTCTGTTATTAACGAAGGGAATTTCGTGTGCATTTTTTGGTCGAATAAATTTCAAAATTTCTCGCCCTACTTTAAGCCGCATTCTCGTACGAACGCAATTACTATTTTCTTTTGAGATCATTGATCGAAGGATAACAATGATAATAATAATAGTAATAATTAATAATATATAATGATAATCATATTATAATATAATTATATTACTTAATAATAATAATAGTAATAAAAATAACTATGCGTGTAAAGTATCCTTTACCAGGAGAGATATAGCTATAACTTATGTACATGTTTTCCGTGCGTGCATGATCCTCACTCTCGGTTTCTTTTTCTGTTTTCTTTAAATTACGTATCGTTAAGATAATTTACTATACTCGTCACGGTAGCAACATAAATAATAATGTAACACTATTATTTACAAACTCGCTTTTTTTTCTTTCTCTCTCGCTCGCTCGCTCGCATGCACACTCTATCTCACTTGTTTTCTTTCTTTCTTCCGCTCTCTCTTTATTGCTGCCCCGCTCAATCGCGCGCGTTGTTTGCGGATCTGATGATCTCGATGATCGACGATGCACCCCTTCGATCGCAAACGCGTCAGAATCTCTTCGTTAACACTTTCCCGATTAGAATCGCCCAAACAAAATAACAGGTCACGAGAACATCACAGTAACGTTAAAATAAATCGTGACTGATGAAAAATGACTTACTATTCATTTTGGATTTATCTTGACTTTTTATCCTGTTTGAATAAAAAAATTCATTTATTTGTCCTCGATGGACAAGAGTCAAATAAAGGGCCATCTGTTAGCTCGGGAAAATGTGCCGATATCTCGCTATTTTTCTCGATGAGAAGGATGTGCTCCATTTGTTCATCATCAAGCGTTAACAATATATACGTATCACAAATCGTCGCGCGTGAATAACAGCGGTATTGCTCCCGCGCCGCGGAAGCGATCGGCAAAAGAAGAGGCGCTCTCCTTAAGCAGGATACACAATTAGCGAACGAACAGCGAATTCGAACATTCAGTGTTATCATTTGGTAGATGTATATGCTAAAGCGAATGCGAATAGAACATTCGATTCTCGTTTGGCTCGATTCGCTCATGAGGCGGTACATCAAAGAGAATTCGTGCGCGATATAGACGCTTATAGGTGTGTTTGCAGTTGTTCGTTAGCTAAATAACGAACAACAAACGTTCGCGTTTGCTGTTTGTTCGGTGTTCGCTAAGTGTAGATGCGTTCAGATTCCCTCCCTAGTGTCACCTGAGTGTCAGTTTATCTTTATCGTTTTACTAAATGTATGTAAAGATAAAATGATACCTGGGGGACACCCGGGAGAGAATGCACCCTTTAAGAAAAAAAGCGAAACAAAATCGGCGCGCGGCTTTTCGCATTTTCCTGAGGTATATACACATACATATACGCGCGGGCGCGCGTGAAAGATTTTGCAAACTTGCACAGAAAAAATTGTTATAAAATTAATAATCATTGTCTCATATATAAACAAGAAGAAATTAAACCTTTTTTAGCCCTTAAACACATCACTTCCGGCGTCAATCGTAAGCACATAAATTTGGGAGACTTGTGCAACATTGAGAAGTCATAACTGGTTCCAATCAATATTTATCAACAAAAGTTTCTTTTTAAATGAAAGTTTAAAGTTTCAAAAATGTAACAGTATAAACAGCATTGCTAATAAATAATCAATTGAAGTTATCAAAGAAAAATCATTAAGCGAAAATAAAGACTTGTAAAAAAATTTTTTAAATTAAATCATTTCTTCGTAACAAAAAATTCTTAAAGACTTTACAATACGGCGTTTTAAAGCTAAAAAGTACTTTTAAAAAAAAGATACTTTTAAAAAAAATCATGGCACTGCTATTTCTTTCAAAATTATATAATAATAATAAAAATAAGATAAAAAAAATTTTACTTCCATGTCATTTGAATTTTAGTGGAACGGATCAATGTCGCAATTGATAGTGAAGACTTCTAACTTTCTTCTTCCTTGATCTTATATTTCATTTTCTTTTTACACACCAAGCGATCGAAATTTCGTACAGGGTTTTCCAGGCACAGTGATGTGATTAAGAATTATTATCTAGAATATTACTGTGGATAAACTTTCACATAAATTAATTCAAGTTTAATATAGTTTTTGTTATTAAAACGTTGATAGGTTAAAATAATATGGATATTTAAAGGCTGTATAATACTAGTAAAAGTTATAAAAATTTCCAAATTGAGGATTTCTTAGGCGCTCTTTTTTTTTAAACAATGACAAAAATCTTTGGTCATCTTAATTCTTTAATTTTGGCTCTTAAACCAGCAGCAAGAGCAAAACAAATAATTTGGCTTATAATAGCTTATGTAGCGTAAATGACTATTTTGCCGTTTTAAGTAAATAATTTTTAAACGAGTAAGCGATTCATGCAAAAATAAATTTTTGCATAAATATTTATTAGTTTTATTACTATATATATTAGTATATATATAAAATTTAATTTAATTTGTAATGTTACTTCATTGAATTTGAAAATAAGTACTATAAGACGTAAATTTATATAAGAATCAAAAGCAAACAAAAAGTTAAATAACTTTTATGAGAAATGAATTATGTCCAAGAGAACAGTGTCCAAATTTTACACAGATACAGAAACATAATAATATATAAACAATATAATAAATTTTTACATTTTTGGTAATGCTTTGAGATGTAATAAATACATCTTTAATAAGATTTTGTTTACATTAAAATAGAATTGTTCTAATATCTTCAATTATTCTAATACCTTACAATCTACAAAGTAGAAGTGTTAATAAAATTCTTAAAAGTGTAAAAAATTCTTAATATTGTGAATAAATTTTCACAAAATTTTCAACATTATTAACACTTTCAATAGTATTAAAAATACGAACACTCTAGAATTAAAGCCCAATGAGCAGACAATATTTTTTAAATGTTGTTTTAATAAAATTTTATTTAAAAAACATCAAAAAAAGATTGTCTGCTTATTGGGAGAATTTGATAATCAAATAATAGATATAACTTGCTTATATGAAGAAACTTTGTATAGTTTCAGCAAGAAAAATATATTTATCTTTATTTAAGAATAATTTTCATGAGTTGAAAGGAAGAAATGTCGGATAGGAAATATTTTCAGACCAAGAATTTGAATTTTTTAAATATTATTATGATCACAATCATATTGTGCTTTTTAAATGTCCATTATAATATTGAAATAAAAATATAAAAACAACATATTCTGTTGAAATTTAAGGTTATCAAACTTTGAAAAAAATTTTTATATTTTTACCTATATATGAAATAATAATTGTTAATTTAATACTAATTCTTTTCTGTGCAGGTAATTTTCTAATTCGTAACGCGTCGTATTCTGCGAAAAATGCCGCATGCCTCGCGTCTCGGGACGGTGCATCGCGATCCATTCTCTCAACTATTTTGTTTTCGAAGCGAGCGTTTGAGATGAGTCCGCACGCGCGATTGTCGATCATCGCAATGTGACGCCGAAAAGAAAACCGCTCGGCGGACGGTGATCTATATAGCGTCACTTTTCAGTATTACACGTTCTATCTACTTCTCCCTTTTCCCGTGTCTACGTATTTACAGTGACGAAGGAAAAGAGACCG
Organism: Solenopsis fugax; assembly: GCA_003595255.1. Classification (NCBI taxonomy): domain Eukaryota; kingdom Metazoa; phylum Arthropoda; class Insecta; order Hymenoptera; family Formicidae; genus Solenopsis; species Solenopsis fugax. Next base: position 5,935 of record QKQZ01024379.1, on the reverse strand, counting down.
ACGCGCGTCATCGTCATCGTGGTCTCTTCGATAATCGTCTAGACTTACTTCTCTCCTCCCTTTTTGTTTTATATATATATGTATATCAAAATCATTTCGCGTAGAAATACTGATCCCACTAAATGTCCCTCTCGCGGTGGTTAATTGATATCTAAATTTCCGGCCGACCATCCTGGGACAGTCCTCCCTCACAAGTTGCCAAATCTGGCTCGCAAGTAACCATCTCCATCACAGCAACACCAGGGGTTAAAGCCACTAGTAATGATGCTAACCGGGCTAGCGCCACTATTGGTTCTAGCTCTTGGTGAAGGAGATGTTTCTATGATGGGGACGCAGTTGCTTGCGCACCAGAATTGACAACTTCGCTTTCTCATCGTTTCGGGATGAAACTCTTTTATCCCGCGAGAAAAAGAAAATAACACTGCGAGGGAAGGAAAAGATTTCCGATGTAGTGCTGCTGAATTTTGTTTACGAGTTATTAGCAGTCCCGCTAGCCATCTAGCGGTAGTGGATCGCGTGAGAGGTGATCTTGCGGGGCGATCACGGGAAGGCTATTAAACGTAATCAAAGAAATTATTTCATCAAAAATAATGTTTCAAACTATTGTGTTTTTTTTTGTTTTGCCAAACAACAATGGTTCGATGCAACTAAAAAAATTTATATTTAACAAAATATTTTATTTAAAATTATATTTCTGTGAAATAAATATGTAAGCCAAACAAATAAAAATACTGAATGTAAAAAAAAAAACGTTTTTTTTATGTACCTTTTTTCGTTTTTTCACAAGAAATTTGCAAAGTTAGGTCCCATTTTGCCCGTTCAGATGCATATGCCTCCCTGAACTTTGTTCGCAGGATGTGAAAACGCGTGTTTAACGCGTTTGTTAAAATTTTTAAATGTTTATTATTCGAGAACGAAGGTTTCATGACACTCTTATGCAAACATCCCTCGTGTTGTCATGACACCAGGCATCGTCACTTGTTGCAAAAAGTCAGCGGTAATAGATATCTTGTTTCACAATAGGATTTTCAAGAGCGGTTTGAGCCGCACCCGTCATGTCGGAGCATTGTCGCGAGGAAATGTGCGAGAGTGCGACGTCGGCCAGTGGATCGTTGTTCAGCTTGCGCTCCGTTTTGGATCGATAAAAGCGTAGCTCGTGCGAAACGCCCGCAGCAGGTTCGCACGAACTAACGAACGAACGAACGAACGAACGAACGAACGAACGAACGAACGAACGAACGGCGAGCCGTAGACAAGTTGGAGAACGGCAGCCACACGTGCCTGAACGATTAAGCGCTAACGATTTCCGGGGAACATCTCCCCCGAGGAATGCGATTTTCGGACTTTCGCACTTCGTAGAGGTCGATTAAAATGTAACCGGGAAATCCGGAACGATGTTCCCGAGGCGTATTAACACGATTAGCAGGACGGGGATCAAACAGGTGTGAACAGATGAAAATTGATGAGACCCATCTCTCGGAGCAACAACGACAACAACGAAACGCGTCTCGAGACGCACAGAATCGAGCATTGACCAACGCGCGAACCAATCCTTGTCACGATCGTAATTCCGCGAGGAGTGCCGGAACGGTAAATTGACATTTTCGGGGTACGCGGTCCTCGTCACCTCATCCCGCCGTCGCCGTCGCCGCCGCCCTTGTAATCCTTATCCCTCATCGCGGCGGCGGCGGCGGTGGCGGTGCCGGCGGCTCCTACCCCCTTGCTCCCATTCTCAGTCTACTCGTTTTCTCTCCCTCACGGTGATATTGATCCTTCTGCCGCGAGGCCCACCCACGAGCAGCGACGTTAGACCTGCCATTCGACCTAGTGTAGAACCATAACGCAGATGAAGATGCGCGTGGGGAGTGACCAAAGCTCCCGTGTTTCGCCCGAAAATTTCCATGCATTAGAAGAACGAAAGAGAATGATGTGAAATTCGATGTCGTTTTTCTTTCTTTGGTAAAATACCGAAGAAGTGACATATAGGCGATGAACAAAATAATGTAAACACCTGAGAAATATACTACCTGTTTTATTAATAAGAATCCCATTATTTACCTCTAATCATAGATTCATAGGCCTATCCTTGTTGGAATTAAGTCATAAAATGGCAGAAAGTCACCAATGGAATGTTGTAGAATCATTGCACCAATCAATGAACAAATAAAAACAACTTAACATAATTACATTTTAAAGTAAAAAAAAAGATAAATAATAATGGAGAAGAATATTAATCGATATGCAAAAATATTAATTAAATATAAGCTTTATTCGATCACAGCTGTATCTGTGTGTTAATATTTTTTGTGATTTTATATTTTCAAATTCATCAAACGCTGAATAAATGTTTGGTTTTGAAACAGTTCTAAGTTAAATAAAAATAGTAATATTATAATATTAAATTAATAATCAATTTAATAATAATGATACAAACAAGCCTCTATTATGGCAATGATACCAAAAAGAATTTCCCCCAGATAAAAAATTATATTATAATCAAATATGAAAATTAGATTTAAAAAGTATCAATTCATTTGTGGTTTGTTATTTTAAATTCTCATTATTTTAATATTTTCCTTAAATAGTATCATTTACTGATGACTGTTCAGCGGCTGGTGCAGTGCTTCTACTACTTTTTTTAGCATAATATCTTTCAATTGCTTATGTACATAAGTGATGAAAAAGAAAATTTGCTTTATCCAAAAGCATCCTCTAGTTTTCAAAATTTTAGCAAAATATCTTTCCAGTCTAATTGCTTAATTTAAATATCCTCAGCGAACAGTTTTGAAGAGTAGAATTGAGAAGCAGATTTTTTCCTCTAATCTCTTTTGCGCAATTGAAAGATGTTTTGCTAGAACTGTATAACATTGGTGACTATTCAAGCATTTTATTACTCTTATTTCAACAAAGATAGAATCTGCACGAAAGGCAAATAATGCGCGAATCTCTTATTAATCCTGAATAATCCTATCGTAATTAACACGATGAATTTATGGATTTAGTGGATTAGAGGATATTGAAAAAATTAATTATATAAAGTAATTGATGTAATGTAAGAATATCTCTCTCTCTCTCTCTCTCACGCAAGTAATTAAAAAAATAAGACCATTTCGAAAAAATGTTTCAAAAAAAAGTTGTGCCTACTTCGTAGGAAAAGTAAGATAAGCATAACATGTTTGACCTTAGGTCATTTTAAGATATCAAAGTCAACTTTTCTTTTTTAAAAATGGCAATTACTACTTTCTTTTACAGATTCTTAAATTTTAGATGTTTTCAAAACATTGGTTTTGAATTGAATTTTTGATAACATTATTACTTTAATATTATTGAACTTTTCCATTTTCATGATTGTTAATCATAAGGTTCTTCTTTCAAGCAACTCAAGATCATAAGATTAAACATGCTATGGACATTTTATTTCCTTCACAAAATTGCACAACTTTTATTTGAAACATTTTTTTCGTAGAACTCATTTAAGTTATTTGTGATTTTAACGTTATGTGAATCACCTTGTATATTTTAATTATGTGCGTTTTTTATTACGTATATATAAATAATGTGTGTGTTAATTATATAAATTATGTGCCAAATCTCGAAACAGCATTGTGAAAAATTGTTCATAATAAGTGATTTTCACAACCTTACATAATTGTAAATTATATAAATTCTAATTTTATTCTTCGAATTTTGATTTTTAAAATAAAAAAAATCGCTGAATGTTTACGTTAACTTTAAACAAAGATACGTTAATTTAATCGTCAGGTACATTGAATCCTCGAGTATCAGTTAAAGAAATTTTGGAGCGAATACTAATTAAAGTTAATAAAATAAATAGTGTATTTTTCAGGTGTTCTATAATATAATTCTAATATTATTTTGAAAATCCCAATTCCAGTCAGATCGGAGATTCTTGCGAGGAGAGGAGAGAGGGACAGTAACGAAATGTATCAGGAATGAGATAAAACGTAGGGATGCATGGAAAATCTCGGACACGCCGATCGCGTAAATACTTTGGCGTTACTCTGGTGGCCGGGATAACGCGCATTAATTTTCGGACGGATCGATACGACATGCGATAAGCCGCCGATGGTTTATCGTCCCTGGGATTTTCCGCGTGGCGAAACGGATCGAATTTAGTATCTCGTTCAGCACCGATGACAAATTTCCGATAACGCGATTCTCCACCGACGACGAGAGACGGAAAGATTTTTGGAAAAGTTCGAAAGTTCAAGTGAAGAGATATATGTATCTTGTAGGAACTCAACGTTTTTATTAATAACAATTCAACATGGAATTTATTCTATATGCGAAAATGCCCGTGTTTTATATGTTTCTTTTATAAATATATTTATAAATAATACGATATATAATGCGCCTCGACCAAGGCCATCCTCGAGAAATTAACACGTCGCAACCTTCGCCTCGATTATCGTCGTGCTCCCTCACGATCGACTATCGACAGTGTGAAAAATTAACGTTTCAAACGATGTGGCGTTTCGCGATATATCTCTATGTCTCTGTAGGTTCTCTCTGTGCAAAACTTCGAGCATGCGATGCCGCGGTTAATTTTTCAACAAGTCAGAAACAAATGACTCAAGTTTTCTCTTTCTGAGGCACTGCTTCCTTCTCCGTAATCCGTTAAAAAAAAGAGAGACAACGATCCACTGTGATAATCGACATCACGTATTTTTGCTCTCTCGGTTGGTCCCTGATGCTCTTTTTTCCTGTAACAATGTGCAATTTCGCTTCCTCGCGTCCCTCTCTTTCCCCCTCCCCCCTCGCTCGCGTGAAACGTACAAAACGGACAAACCAATATAATGGATTTTTTTCGTCGATTTTCTCAAAGACTTTATAAAGGTATTGACGCGTGAGAATCAGACCTCTAATCTTCCTTTTTTTCTCCTTTCCCCTCCTTTTTTAGATTATGTTTCGTGGCCCCAATATTTTACAAGATAGTGTTACCCCACCCGATTGAGAGAAATTTAAAAAAGGATTATTATTATTATTATTATCTCCTAATCCACTTGGCGCGGATCTTGCTAATTTCTAGCAAAGAGTCGCAACAAACGACCAATAAAATCCGATTGGAAGTCTTCGTGCACACTTTCGGCGAACGGTCGAGGTGCTCTCTCTCTCTCTCTCTTTCTCTCTCACTCTCTCACACTCTCTCTCTCTCTCTCTCTCTCTCTCTGCGTATATATATATATATATGTATATATGTATATAAAGCGCGGGATTCAATATCTGCTTCTCTTACATTATAACATTAATATTCCTTTTTCGTCGTGTATTTTTTTCCTTTTAAAAACAGTACTTTTGATTAGACGAACCACAGATCGCTATTCTTTTCTTTTTGTTATCTATGGAATGTATCGCTATTTGGAAGAATAGTCGCAGATTCCCTTTTCTCTCTTTCTCCCTTCCTCTCCCTCACCTGTAGCATCGAACTACATTGTTAATGGTTCCGCACATGCGAACGATACAAAAGCGCAAACAAGATTTTCCTTGTTTATTTTTTTCTTATTTAAAAAATATCCCCGAAATAAAGCGTACAAGATTGCCGTTTTGACGAAATAAGAAAAAGAAAAGAACGGTGAATGATATTTTGACGATACACTCCGCGCGAAACCCCGAAAAACGATTGCCCCCTTTATAAAATACCGAGTAGTTCGCCACAATCGAAAATGGAATCTACTTCATTGCTGATTAATTTGTGTGCAGCTTCGATATAGCGCGACACAGCACATTCGATATATTAAAACTTAATAAATATGTGTGTACAAATGTGCTCTGTCGCCGTGATACATTCGTGTTTCACATCTCTCACCATACGCTCCCTCTCAGTCGCGCATAATTTCTCGCGTGCACGCTGTTTCCACCTGCACTATTACCGTCATCATCTCGTTAATCACTCTAACCATTATAATATTTATCT
>QKQZ01024377.1:0-15643 GCA_003595255.1 Solenopsis fugax | reverse complement strand
AAAAAAAAGCCGCATATTTCTTCCAGATTCTTTTGTTTTATGCAGAAAACGTGTCGAATAAGCATAATTTAACGATATTTGTGCTGGGGTAACTTGAGACATACTATAAAAATATTGTAGTTGACACAATGAATAAAAATACTCGTGAAACATTGCCAGGAGATGGTTTACGGTCGTTGCGAAGCACCACATTATTTCGTGCCATTAATTTCGAGTTGTATACCAAACCGGTAAGATTACGAAATTAATACAACTTATTGAATTTGAGTCCAATATTATCATTAATGAAATGTTACTTGCAGAACAAAAGTGTTATGATTTTCGGTATTTTGGCGATAATGGGTTGTTCAGGGTATATATTTTATATGAATTCCAATCAAAAGAGAAATGATTATCGTACTGTAGTAAAATCAGATGATACAGTGGTATTGATGAAAAAAGCATCCAAATGGACTGATTAAACAAAGTCATAATTAAGCAGGGACACCAGGGATACAGACATAGGCCCATGAAGAAGAGAACCTGAAAAGAAACTGACCAAAAAATTGTCAAATAAAAATATTTTAAATATTTTAACATTTTCCAAATTTTAAATTTCTTCACTTTGTTCTTAATCCTAGTTCTTAATACACACTTACTTTATGTATTCATGAGGCATGAAGGGTATTTAGAATCTTTGCTTTCTCTTTTCAACACCCAAATGTATATTTATTTATCTCGTTTTAAGTACAGACATCTTTGAAGATTTCAAGCCATTCAAACATATATTATGGTTACCACATTGAAGTCTGGGGATCCTCATCAGTTTTGTCATCGTAATGTTCGAGAAAATGACCATGTTATAATTTTTTTCAATTGATCATAAATGAACTAAAAAAAATATAGGGGAGAGTGGGGTAAGTCAGACCTATTTGCAATTTTTGCTCTCTATAAGGCCCAAATAAGATCCGATCGTAAAACCGAAGATGCCGTTGGAAAGTTAATTTAATTCCCTTCATTTTTACTATAGACCATTTTGATGTATTTTTTGTGTTGAACTATAATAGAAAGTGTAAAAAACGCTTTATTTAATTTGATTTGGAATCACTGGTTCAAACCAGACACTTCTATTTTTATCAATTTTTAAGTAGAATTTTGAAAGATTTTAATATAATTTTTGATTTTTGAGGCTGCAAACACATATTTGCATCTATACTATGAATGTTATAACAGAACTGTCAAACTGCTGTCACATGTTCGGTGTCTTATAAGGACTTTACATTATAAGTAGCACCCAAATCTGCTTAACTGTATTCATTTAAATTAAAAAGGTCTTCTTTGGAACACGATCCGATTTAGCCCACTTTCTCCTATATTTACTCAGAAATAGTCTAGAATTATAAGTACTAAGAAGTATGCTTTAAAAAAATATTAATTGCTTAATAAACAAAAATGAATTAAAAAAGATTTATTTTAATGTTCGCGAATACATGCAAAAATCTGAAAATCTGCATCCATTTCGAAGCCAATGCCTTTGTATCCATTTATAGAAATTCAATAAAACATTTTCTATGCCTTTCAATTCAAAAATAGGTTTACAGGGTATCGACTCAAAATTTATAAATCCATTCCCTGAAAATTCCAGGATTTTCCAGGAATTTTTGTCAAAATTAAAGGTAAGAGAATTTTTGAATATAGCTTTGAAATAAATTTATTTTATTACACACACGTTAACCAGGTAGTAGACACCTTGGTTTAGTTTTAAAAAGTGGATTCTGCTCAAATCAAAATTCTGGATAGGAAATGTAGTTTTTCAATCCAATTGAATCCAATAAAAGTTTTTCCATGAAAAGCGTTATTTTACTGTAATTGCTTTAAAAAATCATAACTTTTTTATTAATAGAAATAAAAAAAGCTTTTTTGATTATAAGGGGATGTTAAAGTTATCCTGCTTTACTGATCAAACGTGATTTTTTTCAACACGCCACTGACGAGATATTAAAGACGGCCAGTCATGAATAAATTTTTATGACTACCAGGGCCTAGCGGGCCCAGAGGTAATTGAAGAGCGACAACATTATCGACTATCCTTTCTGAAAAAAGGTATGTAAAGAATATATCGAATAGATCGAAGTTATTGTTGTCGCTTTTCCGCGATGCAGATTGGTTTTCTCGCTGTGCTAACTTCGTGAGCGGCTGTCATTGCGGAGATCGCATATTTTGACTATGTGTATTGAGGATAATATTTAGTATAATAGTATAGTATAATAGTGTAGTATAATATTTAGCGCGCGCCTGTTTTGTCTAGTAGATAGAAATTTGCGATTGTTACACCAATATTTGATTAATACATTATTAAATTCTTGATTTTTTATTGTACACTTTTTTTCTTGGTTTTTTTATTGTATGCTTTATAAAAATAAGTATGCATACTTATAATGTAACATCATATATGTATATATATGTATATTATGTATAGGGGAGACCGCGGCAAATCAGAAGGCGGGGTTATTCGAAAAAAAGGAAATATCTTTGTATGGGTACATATTAAAAATTTACTTTAAATACTGTAAACGTGTCCTAATGTAACGACGTTGCTAATAAAGTTTCGTTGGCGACAACGTTATATTGAAGTCGTGGCAGTAAAAAATGTGTTTTGCGACGGTCGAAGTAATTTCTGACAGTCAGCATTTCTTCAAAATTTAAGCAAGATAAATAAGATTTTTTTTGAAAATTTTGAATGTATCGTGTCCAGTTGAATGTATTTGAAATATTTCGTGTTTACTTTTTACTGTGTGATGTCTATTTTTGTTGATCATACGCAAAAACAGTTGATGTCGGGGCGATTCGCAATACCGAACACCGGGGTTATTCGCAATAGCCCTAACCTACGTTACGCACATTACGTATCAATAAGTGAATACACTTATTAAGGTAAACTGAAGGAAACAGCAGTTCTTCATTGATTTAGTTCAAACTTGGTAATATTGTGTATTTTAATACATAGAACATGAATATGAATGAAAAATCGTCGCTCTTAAGCAGGTAAAAAGTTATAAAGCGTTAAACCTACGCTTGTAGGGTTAGGAAATCTGTCACACCGATGGCATAAAAGGATACGAGAACGTGTGAGTGAGGATACATTCGATCTGTTTTTTCTTTATTATAATCTCACGTTCTCTTATCGCTCTATGCAATCAGTGTGACAGATTTCCTAACCTCACAAGTGTCAATCTTTAACGCTTTACAATTTTTTACCTGCTTGATAGCGACGATATTTTCTTTCATATTCGCGTTCTATTACCAAAATACACAATTAATACTCAATTTCAGATGTAATTATGCGACATATTATCTAAAAACATAAATAGTCTGACTTGTCCTGAAAATGTTACAATTCTCTATTGTATATTTGTATTTTTTTTGTATGTAACATTTCTTTGTAATACTATATATTTTTATTTTAATAAAATAAAGTCTTAACAACAGCTTTTTTACATTTTTTCATCTTAAAACACAAATTTCAGAATATTCCCGGACTGGTTTCGAATTATCCCGGGCTTGGAGCTATTTGAAATACTTGGCACTGGTCGACATTTTTATATGTAGTTCAAAGCAAGTACATTTCCAAGTTTTATCTATAACTGCATTGTGAAAGGGAAGGTTCAATCTTTCAAACCGTCCTTTTTTTTAATGAATACAGTACACAGGAGACGCAAAAGAAAAAAAAATCTTCCGAATTGCCCTGGTCTCCCCTATATATACATGTTCATTTTTCAGTTACATTATAAATATGGCAATGTTTTATATTGTACATATACATATTATAGGTTATACATTTAATATGTGTATATGTGTATAATATAAAACATTGCATATTTATAATGTTGATACTTGATTATACTCTTCAATACAAAATAACGTTTTTCAAACACTAGAATGAGAGACTAGTTATTTTAATAGTTCTTTGAATGTTGAATACAAATCCGGTTTCCAAATTGCTTGTGATTACATCATAATTTGAGCAATTTACAATTAAAGTTACAAAAAGAAGCTATTTTCATATTTCATATTGTTTTATTAGGATTAAGATGTGACATGCTAGAGAAGTTTTATTAATAAAATTATTTTTTATTATGAATAAAAAATAAGCATGTTAGGAATTTAGCTAGAATTTTGCTGTCAGTTATGGTCAATAAGATTTTCATGGTTAAATATGGAGTATGTGTATGTGAAAAATCCTTACAATTTTATGTGTGTGTGTGTGTGTGTGCGCGTGCGTGCGTGTGCGCGCATATGTATATATATATATTATATATGACTTTGTTTGATTCAAACATTAATTTTTATCGATTACACTAAATCTATTTTGAATTCATCAAATTTAAAATTAAATTCATATTCACCATCATGAAAAATTTTTATACATAAATTTTTGCAAAAATTCTTACATTTTAAAAATTTTGACATCTGCTATATTGAATTTATTTTGAATTTGTCTATTTTGACATCGGATTCGTATTCAACGACCTCACAAATATTTAAACTTAAGAAATATAGTTGAAAATTTAGTGCAATGATCAAATTCATAACTTTTTCGCAATAAACATTATATTTAACCACGAATATATTAATCATAGTCGACACAACAAGTTCTTTATGATTGAAATATCTAACATACTTAATTTTTAATGTAATATAACTTCTTATAGTACGTTATAGCATAAATATAATATGATAAAATGAAACATGAAATAGCTCTTTTTTTTCTTTAATTACAAATTTTTTAAAATTATGACAAATGGAGCAATTTTAAAACCAGTTTGTGTTTAAAAAATTATACAAAATAACTAGTCTGATTCTGTTTTTTATTGAACTGTGTTATTAACTGATAATATTCTATCTTAACATGTACAGCCATTCTGTGTTTCTGGGAACAGCTTTATCGTTTCATTAATTGCATTTGCCACATAATCCAAATTATTTTCATTCAGGCCACACATATTTATACGCCCACTGCGTAACATATAAATGTGATAATGGTCTCTTAAATACTGCACTTGTTTCTCTAAAAGAAAATTAGAGAAAATAATTTTTTCCATTATTAGTTTCATCAAACTGCATTTTAAAGCTAAAAATATAATTTTGACAACTAACCGATGAGTCCTGTATACGAGAACATTCCAATTTGCTGAATAATATGATCCCAAATACCTGGGGTACCTAATTTGAGCAATCTATGATGTAAACCTATTCTCATTTGTTTGATTCTACTAGACATTGTTCTAATATGATCCTTCCTAAAATATCAAATCAATTATTAAAGTAATTAGAAATATTATTTTTTTAAATTTGTTTAATAGATTTGACAAATCAGTACCATTCCTCAAAGAGCTCTGGATTTCTCAGCACAATTGCAACAATTCGAGCACCATGATTAGGAGGATTGCTGTACATTCCTCGGATAATTAATGTTAATTGTGATTTAGCTTGAATCACCTCCTTCGTATCGGCCAACACGAAAACTATGTTACCAACTCTTTCGTTGTATAATCCAAAGTTTTTTGCAAAACTTTGCGTACATATGAATTCGATTCCACGTTCGGCAAACATTCGAACGGCATACGCATCTTTATCCAAATCTCCACTTGCAAAACCCTATATTAATGGTCAGTGCAAGACTTATTAGAACGTATTATACAAATAATTATATATGTTCTATTTGCTTGAATATACCTGATAGGCACTGTCAAATAATGGAAAAAGTTGTTTTTCCTGTATTACATCGGCTATTTTAACCCATTGCTCTGGAGTTGGATCGCATCCAGTGGGATTATGCGCACATGAATGCAGAATGATTACAGCATTTTCTGGTGCATCTTGTAAATCACGGAGCATTCCTTCTAAATCGATATTGCGAGTCTTCTCATTCCAATATGTATATTCACGAGCATTTTTAAATCCTCCATTAATAAATACCAGTTTATGATTTTCTGCCAGTGTATAATCTTACAATATATGAACATTTTCTACTTGTAGATGGAACAAGAATATATTATTTTTTTAAATTTACTTACCCCAGGAAGGTTTACTGTAGTAAAAGGTATCGTAATGTAAAATACGACTTAAAAATTCGGCGGCAACGCGCAATGCTCCAGTACCGGAGAGCGACTGAACACCAAAAGCACGTCCTTGGGCGATAAGAGGAGAATTTGCACCTAATAACATACTCGTAGCACTCTCAGTAAATGCTTCCAAGCCAAGAACTGGTAAATATTCATGATTTTGTAAATCATCTGCTGCAAGTGATTTTTCTACTTTTCTTACAACTGGTAGAACCCATGGTTTACCTTCATTAGTACGATAAGCTGAAAAGAATTACATTTTTTTGTTTCGATTTATTATAGAAATGATCTGTCTAAGAGCATATCCGGTATAACTTCTTTTCAGAAAACATTAGATGGAAAATTCTGAAGCAGAGCATTCTTTATGATACCTTGAATTTTAATCCTTAAACACATTGTAGGATCTGGGAGACCCATATGAAATTTTTGATGCTTGCTGTGTGAAGATGGAATGAGATAGGAAGTTCGGACCAGGGGAGGGATGTTAAAATCTCCACTTTCGATTGATATGGTTGACTAACTTTATTGGTCAACTAGAGTTCGAACAGCACGGCAAAGTTTTGTTAGGGTCTGTGGGACCTATATTGTGTGTGAATGTAACTTTTGTGAGTAATCTTATATAAAAAACCGGAATCTTATCCCTTAAACACACTAGAGGGTATGGGAGACCTTCCTGAAAAAACTTTACTTCCGTGTCATTTTATTTTAGTTGAGCAATGAAGTTAGTCAATCATATCGGTCGATAGGGGAGACTTCAAACTTTAGTTCCATCTAGCTCGAATGTTCTTTCTCATTCTGTCTTCACACAGTAAGCGATCGAATTTTAGAATTTCCAACAGTGTGTTTAAGGGTTAAATAACAAAACACGTTCGAACAGGACTGTTCGCGTATGTTACTCGCATATACTCCGTCTAAAGTTAGAATACTCTATATTGCTGTAGAGAAGGGGAGCTTCTGTACGGGGTTCGAAATCTATCATGAAATACATCAATTTTCAATTTTAGACACCTTGAGTTAATCAAAAATATCTCATTCTTCTTGTTATATAATTATACTTTTTAAAAGGAACGACAATGCCATAATTTTTTTGAAAGTATGACTTTAGCTTTAAAACGCCGTATTTTAAAGTCCTTAAAAGTTTTTTGTTGCGAAGATGATTTTTTAAAGAAAAAGTGGATTTTTGGACAATTTTTCATTTTTGCTTGGTGGTTTTTACTTTATAACTTTGCAATAAATCATTTTTGGGCAATGCCGATTGTGCAGTCACATTTCTAAGATTCTGAACTTTCATTAAAAAAAGAAATTATTGAAAAATATTGATTTGAACAAAATTATAGCTTCTCTCAAAGTCGAGTGGGGTCAACCAGATCAGAAAATGTGCTAACATATTTTTCCGGATTCGGTGTATTTAAGGATTAAGTTTGGCAAGTATGCGGCGCGCAGTTTGGGGAATCTTGTAAATGCTTGTAAATTCACCTAAAAAGATTATTGAGCACTAATTGTAAGATCTGCTTTAGATATGCTACGTAAAATCTGCTAGGTATGCTGCGTTTATTTAAATGTGTTGATATACTTTTCAGTCAGTTTCGTTTATATTGTTACGCTCACGCGGCACTCGCGCAAATAAAGAAATTCTCTTTAGTAAGAACAACAGTTTTAATGAAAGAACATTACAAGATATAAGCTGAACGTTACACGTTCACGCACGATGACAGCTCTAGCTGAACTCATATTCAGAAACAATGCAACGGCGCAATTTTCCAATGTCGCGCCTCTCGTCGACTGATATCAGCTGGCGCAATAACGGGTCGTAACAATATTAAAACATTTGTATTATAATTAATTTCCAAATATTTAAGTAGAAAACCTTCATTAAACTTAATATTGTTTCTGTTTCATTATTTTTCTTTACTTGTCCAACATTTTCATTATTTGTCCTGTGAGGAGTCAACTACTACTAAAAAAAAATGTAGTGATTGCTAAATATGGCAACACACTTTAATGCTTTGTATTATTAGAATTGCTTTCGTATTGTCAGTAATGTTGCTATTCCCAATATTTTTATTTTATTATCAGTATTGCCAATTCTACTACAGTATTAAATAAGTATTTCTAGTGTATTACTTTTTTGTCTTCTATTGCTTTATTATTGCTAGTATTGTCAATATATATTTTAAAAGCACATTTCTGAAGTTATATTTATTTTAAATAAGATAGACCGAGATGGTCATAGCAAGATCTTCGTGCTGAAATAATATTTTACGTTTCTTATTCATTTCGAACTGCGCGCCATTACGTTCGGTTTCAAACACAGCTCTTGAGAATCAAACATAATTAAATTGAAAATTAATTTAATAATACTGATGCTAATTTACATCTCTAAAATCGCTCTATACCGAAGAAAACGAAAAATTTTTGCAAAAAATATTACCTCGACCAGAGTTTAAACTTGGATTCCCTAATTATCCGGGAAGGATATCTTAACTAGTTCGACCACACCGATGCGCTTGGTAATATTCTTCATAAAAACGAGCATTATTCAAAGAACGTCTTTAAAAGCCGACGTGTAATATTTTTCGTAAAAAGAAATTTTTCATTTTCTTTAGGGTGGAGGGAGTTAGCATCAGAATTATTAAATTGATTTTCAATTTAATTGTTTTAAAGAGCTGTGTTTGAAACTGAAAGTAAAGGCGCGCAGTTCGAAATGAATAGACATAAAATATTTTTCAGCACAAAGATTTTGCTATGACTGTCTCAGCCTATTTTATTTAATTTGTTATACGAGGTCTGTAAATAAAGTAATGAGATTGACTTTTTCTAACAATGTATTTATTTTCAAATTACAAGTCTTATATATCTCCTTTAAAATAGTCCCTTTGGGAAGCCACACACTAAAGACGTCGTTTCTATATTTCATAGCAGCGTTGGAATTCGTTGAGTGAAATGGCTTTCAGTTTGTCGGTTGCGGCCTTTTCAATGTTTTCCATCGTCTCCCAATAACGTCCTGAGGTACTTCTTTAATTTTGGGAATAGAAAAAAGTCACATGGACTCAGATCAGGGGAGTAGTAGGGAGGTTGTGGAACCACAAAAATTTTTGTTAAAAATTCTCTCACAGACAATGTTGTGTGATAGGGAGCATTGTCGTGATGGAGCATTCAATTCTTAGCAATGTTTGGTCGAACGCGAGCAACTCTTTTTCTCAGTCTCTCAAGAATGTTTCAGCGTTGTTTTCAACAAGTTTCACACAAAACTTGATTGCACATCTTTGCTCAAAATTTTGAGTCTTTATTTTTATGATACACAAAAAAATCTGTTTCGCAAAAAAACTACACCAAAATTAGTGTGGTTCCGACTGAGTTGGAACTCATACGGAACGTTTATGATGAGTTAAACTAAGTGTCACATGAGCGCCGAGCCCGCAGTGTTGCCAAATCATGCAGTATGCAGTCAGTCTCATTACTTTATTTACAATTCTCGTATACAATTCGCGATTTTATGTCAATATTATATTTATTTTGTTTAAATGCTATATTCCAATAATAAATTCCAGACGGAAAAAACGATTTTACTGCACCTAAAAATTTAGCTAGATATAGAGCAGAAAATAATTTTATGCTGGGCCATCAAAATAATTATCTAGGATGCTCAAGCATAATAATGTTGCTGCAAACAGTTTTGACATTCTAATAACAATCAAGTTAATCATCTGATAACATTTTTTAAATGGTCCAACACAATGATTTTTCAAATCTGCATTTCAGCAAAATTGTTCTTTCTATGAAATAATTTTTTAAAAATTGAAAATTAATGAAAAGATAATTGAATTTAGTTGAAGCAAACAAAATAAAGGAGTTGCAATTTGGGTCGATTGTGGCCTCAAATTTTATTCAAACTCATGAAAAACTTGAGATAAATTATATTTAATTTGAATGATTCCAGCTCAAACTATTTAGTGCGATGGTGTTACTATTTTACTTCAAAAATAAATATTTTGAATATCTAATGTTGCATCAAAAAACCTTCCAAAAAATTGTGGCAGTTGTATTAGAAAATGATCTGAATCATTCTGGAATAGTTTTCTCAATTCTCTTTGTATTTGATGCCAACACTCTTACATGTTAGAATTCGAATAATACATTTTAATAAATCTTCAAAAGAAGAATATTTGAACAATAAGTAATAAAAGGCCAAAACGAGCTGATTTATGCTTGGTTATTTATAAAAAATAATTTATTCTAGTATTCATAACATACTGTTGACAGAACGTTTCGACCTCACTTAGTCATTTAAATCTGTATAAATATTATATATCTTACATTACTTTTTCAGCGTTTTTTTTTAAAGTTATCTTTAGAATTCATAGTAAGGTAAATATACTATATGGCCTAATACTCAATACGATCTACTTACTGTTTCTAAGTAATTACAAGGTGAATATAACAAATAATACTTGTATGTCATACAGGCTGTCAACGTGACTTGTTTGCAACATTCAATGCTCAGTTTATGTATTCTATTGTTGATAGTGAGGTCAAAAGTAGAATTTTCTTAATTATGTTTTTTATGATTTAACATATCGTAGGAAAGTTACTGTTTTCTATAATTATCAAGTGATATATTAATAATATTAATAATAAATATTAATCTTCACAGTTCAAATTATTGTAGCTGTATATATATAGGGGAGACTGGGGCTATTTGAAACATTTTTTTTCTTTTGCGTCTCCTGAGTCGTTTTCATATAAAAAAAAATATGTTGGACGGTTTGAAAGGTTGAACCTTACGCTTCATAATATCGTTATAGATAAAATGAGGAATTGTGCTTGTTTTGAACTACATAAGAAAATGTCGAACAGTGCGAAGTGATCTGAATAGCTCCGAGGACGGGGAAATTCGGAACAAGTCCGGGATTATTCGGATATTTATGTTTTAAAATCAAAGAATGTAAAAAAACTGTTTTTAAGACTTTATTTTATTAAGAAAAGGATATATAGTTATTATTAAGAAAAATTGCATACAATAAAAAAAATAAACACACAATAGAGAATTTTATTGCTTCAGCGTTTTCGGAACAAGCCGGGGACTATTCGTATTTTGTGTAATTACACCTGTTGAGTATTAAATTGAGTATTTTGGTACATAGAACGTGAATATAGAAGAAAAAATCGTCCGACAATTCGACATTCGGTTTTTCTAATAGCCCCAGCGTTTACTCTGGGCATTATTGCGTATGGTCTACAAAAATAGACATCACACAGCAAAAAGTAGACACAAATTGTTTCAAATACATTCAATTGACGATATATTCAAAGTTTTCAAAAAGAATTGTATTTTTCTTACTTAATCGAAGAAATGCCAACTCAGAAATTACTTCGACTGTCGCAAAACACATTTTTCATTGCCACGACTTCAATATGACGCCGTCGCCAACGAAACTTTGTTAGCAGCGTTGTTACATTAGGACGCGTTTACAGTATTTAAAGTAAATTTTTAACATGTACCCATACAAAGATATTTCCATTGTTCCGAATAACCCCAGTCTCCCTATTTATACTTTACAGTGCTGTATTGAATTTATATTTTCGTTATAACATCCTGTTTATAACAAAAGGAAGAAAATTCTTTGTAAGGTAAAACTAATATAGCTTCAATCAATAAGGAATACACACACGTTGATTGTAATGTTTTTTTACTTTTATTACTTCAAATTATAAATTTTAATCCACCTACTAAATTTTAATTTATAAGCTATGATTTTAAGAGAAAAGTTAGGATAAGTCAATTGTTTACTAATGGATTTTTTATGAAAATAGTTCTTTGTGTATTCTTATATATTCTATGTTAATAAACATATCAATATCTTAATAAACTTATAAATGTAACATTGGATCCACACTTTATTACCCATTTTTCTAATATTTTTTGTGAAAAAAATTAGGTCATATTGAGTATGTATATTTATCCAATACGACTTAAATAGCACTTTTTCTTCACTGCACCCACATAAATATTTAAAATGTTTCCTATTTTAATATTAATGGCCAGTTTTTAATTTTTGACTCAGCAAAAAATTGCAAGCTTAAGTAGGCCATATTGGGTACAATTACCTTATTTCGTTATTGTATGATTTTTATATTAAATTATATTAAACAATATTTCAGTAATACTCATTTCCCATTTCAATGACTTCAGTGATTTATTTCCATTAGGATTTCTAGAATAAAGTATGGAAGTTGAAACAGTTAGTTTGACCGATTTGTTTTATATAAAGATCTTTATCTCAACAATACTAATTTAACTAAAATCATGTCTCGGAGATAACAGGTAACAGTGGCGAACAACTTATTAATACAAAAGCATCATAGTACTAATCCAGAATATGTATTCTGTACACGCTTTTTGTTCTTAATGATAGTTGTTGGTGTCACTGCATAGATATTTTACATGGCAAAAAATTATGGCACAACACACTGACAACTATCGTTAAGAACAAAAAGTATGTACAGAATACTCTGTATATTTTTCTCATTTTTTTATTATAATAAATGCTTTCAAAATTATGCTGGACACTTTTCTTTAATAAATTATAAAATAAAATTAAGTATACATAAATTCACATCTAAGAAAAATATAAATTAACCTTTAAAACACACACACACGCACACACACATACACACGTAAAATTTGTATTTCAAGAAATGTTCTCATGCAAAATGAGAAACAATTTTCTTATGTAACGTTTACTTTCAATATTAATCACCACTTATATTTATGCACAAGTGTTCAGTAAGTACAAAAAAATTACTTTATTAGATTTAAGATCGAGCATTTGATGATTTTTCTGCATTGACTCTATTTTTTTTATATCTTAAAAATACTTGAGTAAGAAAAATTCTGTGTATTTGTGTGTGTGTGTGTATGCGCGCGCGCGTGTGTGCATGCACGCGCGTGTGCGTAATATGGAATATTATATAATCACTCTGGAAGTGACCCAAGGAAATAGTCTGAGAACAAAAAGTACATTTTATATAGCATATCTCATAAATTTGTTTTTAATTAAAATATGCTAATTTAAAAGTGCTAATTCAATAATAAAACTTTGAAAAACTTGTTAAAAGCGAACATTATTATAAATCTGTATGCAATAAAATCATTTCTGTCTTTCTAACAAAAAGTAGGAGAATAAAATGGTCTTCAATGTAATTGTAAGGAATAAAACAGTTACGTACCTCCTATAGTAAGATTAACTTTATTTTCGTGAGTATCGTCGACGAATGCTTTTTGCAGCGCAAAAACCTCGATAGGAGGTCCTAATTCTATTCCCGTGAATCTGGTATTCATGTTGTCAATAGTAGTAGATAATAACAGTAGTAGTACTATAAAATGTAAGGAACAATATCTTTTTTCTTTTTCTTTATATTAAATGGCCTTAGGCTCTGAGCAGAGCACCATTACGGCCAGAATGAGAAACTGGTGGAGAAGCAGTAGCTTCTCCAGTGGAATACAAAGACGAGTGCTAATAATAGCTGCCGATTGTGATGCAATCGACGGTTTCAAAAATATCAGTAACGGGCGAACACGTCCGCACACGTAAACGGCCCCAAACGGACTAAGGAACAATATCAAATGACCAATTTGTGCGATAGAACGAAAAAGTACACGGGAACAGAGTGCGTAGAAGTTGGTAGAAGTTTTATTGGAATGATTGGAACAGGCGTAGTGATCTTTAAAGCTCATTCTACATAAAATGCATAGTATAGCATAAGCATAGTATAGCATAAGGCCGCTAGACCAATGAAAATTTTATGTAAATCAATACGGCGACTTTGTGCTGGATGCTCATTGGTCCAGCAATCTTTACTTCCAATGGAAACAGCACACCAAGTTACATCTGTATCAAGATAAAAGCAGGAAGCACATACTCTTGCATAGTTGCATAATCATACGCATGAGGAAATTGATTGGTCCATTTCTTTATGCACGTGCTAATAGACCAATCAATTTTCTTATGCATATGGTTATGCAGCTAGTAAGTTGTGTTCTTCCCGCTTAAAACAGGTGGAGACACCAGTGGGCCGCGTTTAGAAATATCGTTTTAATGCACTCAAGACTCAAATCACAGATATCTATACTAAATCACTCAATATATAAAGGCTCTCTATTCTGATTCCGATATCATTTTAGCCTCGTTGTTTACCGAATGTTAAATAAGGATAAAATGATATCTCCTCCGATGTTTCTGAATGCAGAATGCAGCTCTGTGCATTGAAGGTCGAGTCAGCATTGTCAGCAAGTTGAATACGCTGTAGTATTTTAAGTGTATTTGAGTGTAGTGGAGCGATTTATTGTGTAATGTGCATACAAGTTTACTTAATAACAACTGATAAAGATCGAAATTGATCAAAACGCGAGCACAAATTCATCGAAAGAACGGTGATTATTCAAGTAAACACGCTGATACTTGTGAATGTGTATACTTTGTGAATGTTAACAAAAGATAAATGAGTTTGCAAGATAGCCTGTTTTCCGAAGATGTCGAATGCGACATAATCGTCTTTACGAAGAATACAACGCGTCAAAGGTATAAGAATATTATAACAGAATTCTTTAACTATAGAGTATTGAAACATGATACGAGATGTCATCTTTGGAGGTTAGTGTCATCGCGGTATCTGTGATAACCACGGAGTACGTAAGGCCCTGCGCACAATAGAGGAATATTAAATATTAGGAATAGGAATTAAAATTTTAGAATCAATTTTCTCAATAAACATAGATAAATAATAAATATAACAGAGAATAACTTCGGCAAATACGAGTCAGGCGCGGTAAGTGATGCGCAAAGAGAAGTGATCTCAAAAAATAATCACATTGATTTAGATCAATTGAAATTTAATATAACGTTTCGGCTCTAGCTTCAAGCCATCTTCAGATTTAACAGAGTCTTCAAAATAATACGAGCCGCTAGTAATGAGGCCGAGAGCTTCCTTGTTGAGATGTTACAAAAATGTACAAGATTTCGGCTTGAAAATCATGCAACATGGCTCGAACTGTGAAAAGAAATGCTGTGAGCCATGGTTTAATAAATAAATCAATAAACTTAGGAGAAAGAACTCACCCCCAAAACAGCGATTGTCAGATTTATAATCAATGCACAAAAGAAAAAAACAAACGAATGATTGGAGCATCGAAAAAGCGCTCAAAGGTTTACTTAGGCTACGGTTCACTTGACACTACAAATGCTTCGAAGCACTCTTTAATTGGTCAATTTGTAAAATTCTTTGTTCTGATTGGTTAATCAAACGCTTCGAAGCATTTGTAGCGTCAAGTGGACCACAGCCTTATTTCACTAAGACATGTGATTATTTTTTGAGATCACCTCTCTTTGCACCTCATTTACTGCGCCTGACTCGTATTTGCCGAAGTTATTCTCTGTTATATTTATATTCTCACGAGTCTTATTTTCTATATTTGACAGGGTTGGGTAAAAACCTGGTTTTTTTAAAAAAAAACCAAAAAACCAGGTTTTTTTGGTTTA